>NDFZ01005296.1:242202-398312 GCA_002192655.3 Mamestra configurata
GAATCCATGGTCCGGAGCGAGGAGGCTTGGGAAGCGGTCACCTCCTTCTGCGAAGCAGTAATGCTAGCGAAGGAGGAGGCGGGCCGCGCGAGGGAGAGACAAAGCCTTCGCCCCAACCGCCGCTACAGGAGAAGACGCCCCGGTCGTCGGGAGTCGCCGGGCGATTCCCGGCCACCGTAGGCGCGGGCCTGCGGACAGCGAGCGTTGGGTGGCTGTCCGATCACTGCCAGGCCCAGTCGATGGCACGTTGTGTTCCAAGCGAGCCTCAAAGAGATGTCAGTATAGGAGACGGGACCCGCTAGGGCCAGAGCCTGCCAGGGTTGCGGAATTTGTTCGAAAGAGTCACCGCGACCCAGGAACGCAAAGGGCTTTAGAAGGAACACGGATGGGTTTTAGCAGCTAAGAGTCAGACACGCCCTTCCCCTCCACCCAGAGCGGAAGAAGTCATTTGATGATTTCCCATCCAAAAAAAAAGACTAAGCGTGTATAACTTTGCAATCTTATGGTAAAATTAGCTGTTTTTGTTTTGTGTCATGGTTTACGACACGGGTTTCTACGGAATCCTTCAATGTGCGTGACACGACTCGCACTTGGCCGGTTTTAAAATGCTAGAATTGACCAGAATGTTTGTGATAGATTGGTAACCCCTTCGGCAATGGCACGCACATCACAATTTTATTTTTCTTTTTTTCTTTTATGCTTTTCTTTAACTGCATGTCTGTTGTTGTAATGTGAATTGCCCCTCGATTTCAAATTATTCGGCGCCTGTCATTATAAGATCTTGGAAAAACTAGGGTGTTTTTTACGCCAAACAATAGACATGTTGTTGCGTCCTCGCCATTTTGAAATATTACAGAATGTGCCAGAAGTAGGTCAGGGCAGCCGTCATAAAAAACATAATGGTGTACAGGTTATGAAGTACTCTATGTCTTAATACAGACAGAACAACGGATTTAGGGTACACATATATACATTGATACAAGCTCGGTTTCTCTTACAACATGACCCATTATATAATTTTTCATGTTGTATTATAGGAAAAAAAAAACGGAGAAGTCCCGATCGAGTCTAGATTTTTTCGATACATCAATGAATGTCGCGATTAGTTCTTAAACAGAAAAAAATGTGATAAAAACAACAAATTTCCATTTTCGGACTTTTTTCTGTACTTGTACTGTAAGTATGTATATTCTTGCCAAATTTCATCATTTTAAAAATAACGTTAAGAAAATTTATACTTGATCAAGTTATCACCTTACAAACTATTAATTCTTTAAATAACTCTTTGACAAATATAATTGAAAGACAACATTTCCTTACATCAAAACATCATTAGTCAAACTAAACTTTTATAATCATGTGAATTGGTAAAACAACGCAAAGCATACAACTTTTGACAATTAAGTATAGAAGCTTAGGGCACCCCGACACGGATTGGTAAGGTAGGTATGACGGGAGCTAGAGTGAGCGAACTTCGCTCTGACGGAAGCTAAGTTCCTAGCTAAGCTAAGTTTAAATCCTGCAGACAGCAATAGGAGCTCCGTCGTCGAGGCTCCTATATACATGTCACCGGATAATTACAAACTACGTAAGATTATAAAATATCTTAAGATTGTAGACTCTCGATAAATTGTCAAATGAACATTGTTCTACAATTACAAGAGTCAAAATCTTCTATTCTATAATATCTCCGTGCGTTCCGAGAAATTGTGGACTGACATAAACTGGCGACCAATCAGCTCTGGTCTACAATTTATCTGTTTTGGTGTGTTAGTTAAATTAGAAACTTGGCCCCTGATTGGTCTTTGTTTTCTCTGAATAGAAAATGAGGGCCTTGGTTCACTATGCCACAAAACGGATAAATTTTAGACTTGTGCCATTGTTCGTCATTTTATGTCAGTCCCCAATTTCTCTGAATGACTTCGAGAGGTTTTAGACTATCAAATATAGATGCATAAAAAGTATTCCAAATGTTCAGTTGGCAATTTATGGAGAGTTTACAATCTCTCAAGTTATTTTATAATCTTACGGAGTTTGCCATTTTCCGATGACATACAAAAATAATTTATGTCTGACTGGTCAAACCCCGATTTCATCAAATTGAGATTATGTTTTTGTAAAACCGCAAAGACAAACGAAGTACTTGGTCAAATTAATATTTTTGGAATGAGATTTTAACATTTTAAAATATTCGCGAAATCTGTTTTTGTCAAATGATTACATATAAAGTTATATGAACTTGTAAAGTAATATGATTGCGAAATGAGATGTTTTTCAAAAGATCAGTTTTTTTATGTTGTTTTTATAATGATCATTTGTAATTTGTTTTTTGTCAAACATTATTGAACCGTTGTAACCAGCCTATGTCCCTTATTTTTATCAACCTCCAGCACTAGATATGTTATCTACTTAAGGTGTGCCGATGAAGACTTTCAGGTTATTAGATCAAGGCAATCAGGGAAGAATAAATCAATATTTTGAACCTCAATCTTGTGAATAAGTCAATAGATAAATAGTGTAAAAATTAAACTCGGTTTTCTCCAAGAAATAACTAAATGGACGTATTAATCTAATTTTGTAATTTTGTAAAAAAGTGAAAAAAAGTGTTTCAGAAAAATAACTAAGAAAAGTAATTATTTAAGAATCTTGCCAGTTTAATTCTCTAAAGAGTGACCAAAGATACTCACAATAGAGGCCAAGCACGTACTTTGTCCAAGTTGTGGTCATGGCTATGAGATAATATCCTTCAACCGTGATTAAAGGATATCACACGGCGGCGCCCGTTCAGCCGGATCACCGCCGGTGTCGGACCATAACAATTACCAACACATATTACTCAAGCAAGATAATTGCCACGCGTCAATTAAACACATCTTCATGATGACGGTGCTACATAATAGCGCTAGGCCTACAGGAGCCTTGTGGTCAGTCATTAGTGACTAATATAACTGCCTCCTTCCCACAAGAGCCTTTAATTACTCTCGATAAAATCAACACTGTATTAAATCTCCAATTTCATTCTCGTAGAACTTATTAATATCCTCAATTTGTGTTTATTAATTATGCAATAAAGTTGGAATAAGAACACAATATTTAAAGATATTTATAGTTCAGGCACCAATAATAGATATAAGAAATAAGTCTGTATTTCCATCGGTTATTCTCGGCGACATAATGTTGTGGCTTCCATGAGAAAGTCGTCAAGGTCCAACACGTGTAACACAAACTTGTCAGACATACTAAAATAATGAAGTAATAATGTTCGACAGAGACTGGTTAGATATTTTCCTTATAACCGCAAACTTGCTCGTTTGTCCGAACGTGCCGGTAATAAGCTTGTGGCTCATCAGCCAATAAAAGCCGCCGTTGAGCACCGCTTCGGTTTTCCGCTTTGACTATCATAACATTTGGTTCCTTATCGTTACAGACATTATTATAGCAGATGAGTTCGTGATTGCGGTAGGTTATTTCTTTACACACGTGAACCTTGACGTGTACACAGGCTACACGGTCACGCTGCTCCAAATACTTCTAATTCAGAATGTATACGTACGTATGTAATGTGTACGGGATCCGTATGTTTTCACGAGGGTCGATACCTAGCCGATGGGGCGTGACGAAAAGAGCAAGTATTCCTCGGCCAAAGATAGCTGCAGAACTACCTGTGATTATTTACTCAGTACGAGTCTGACAGACCCCTGCACCCGCCCTAGTGGAAGACATACATGACAATTTCCACACGCAAAAAAACTTATTAATTATTGTTGGTTAAAATCATTTATTTACTTTGTTATTTGTCCTGTGCGAATTGCAAATACCGCTAAATATTATACTTTTTTACCTTTTACATATATTTCTGCTCAAGCAAAAGGTGAAAGGCATGAGTTAAGATGGTAACATTTGCTTTATTTACCTATTCCTGCCAACAAGCATTGCTGTTTGCGGAAAGGTTAAGGGTGAGGAAGGGTACCTACTGGTGTAGTAAATTACAGTCACACAGAATACATTCTGATTTATATATGGGATGGCAAAACGTTCCATAAATGTACAAAGGATGGCCAATTGGCACTTCGTGGTATGGGCCCTAGTCTTCCTCTGCTTGTTTACCACCGAACGTTATAAAGCCATATGGTCTGCTTAGTTGTACCTATGTTGTCATTAACACGTAGGAGCATAACGTTGCCCACACCTGGCCTGAGTCCCTTACATACCTTACTCATAAAAAGTGAAGGTGGCCTTTACAATAACCTTATCCTATTTCCACCGTACATCTGATATTCCTTGGCGTGGGCGGTGCATGAAAATAGCCCGAGGAAATTCATCCGTAGTATTAACTACGAATATTACATTAAAGTTTGTATTTCGCACAAAATGTATGGATATATTTAGTGTAGATAGTATAGTATACAGGAAAATGTATCTTGGGTTATATTTTCATTTAGTTTTGCTAGTTACTGACTTGATGTTAAAACACAGCAGTTGCCTTCAAGTAGGTACTTATTTAATCGTAATCCAAACTAATAGTATAAATGCCAAAGTGAGTTTGTTTCTGTTTGTTACGCTGCTGAACCGATTTTGATGACTTTTGGAATAGAGAAAAAACTTAGGGACAATTTCTGTTTCTAGAGTCCCATCTGAAACTAGAGAAGGATATAGGCTTCTCGGTTTTTTGCGAATATCTCTATATCAACGAGAGCGATGCTGTGGCAATAGCTAGTATCTTATATTTAGAAAAATAAATACCCACAGCAGTTATGTTATGATTCTAAAAAAAACTAAATATATTTTGACCTATAAAAATGACCTGACACGTGTAGGTATATGCTGCAGGGTTAAAGTGATATTGGTTCTGATTAATTCCCCAGGTGTTTGTTCATAATCCAAATTGTATCAGCACAAAAGCCTAGACATTATGCCTAGACCATACAGTTTTATTGTTATTTTGATTACACAAAAAGCCTTCTTATCTTCAGATTTGGGATCATTTTAATTCAGGTTCATTTTACAATGGAAATGAGCTACAAAAAGTTTCTACACTCTTAATGAGACCTCATTTACATACATACCCATGTGATCGGATGGATATATTTTTTTGCAGCAAACTTCAAGCTTCACGTTGAGTGTCAATGTGGCAGTTTGTTTACATACAAAAATAATAATAGGCGTAATAATCAAAATAACGAAATCATTTTTAAACTTGACCGTCTCAATAATGTAAAAATAGAAACTCGCGTGATCAAAATACTTAGCAAGTAACACAATAAGCAACTAGTTATTCGCTTTATTCCAAGTCGTGAAGTTTGCCTATTAGCTGATAACATCAAAGAAGGTGAGAAGAAAAGGCATACACTTTCTGAATATTAATTTGTAAAACATGGGTAGCCGTGTGTGCGACAAGCTATGCTTAACGACTGGTAGTAGCATCTCCTAGACGTACGTACGTATTAATAGCTTAGCAACTAAAGCAATACCTTGATGAATGATCGAATTTTAATGATAAAAATGGCGTAAAGCGGTCAGTGGCCTTCTGACAGTGAGTGCAGCGCGCGTAATTCGCACCAGATAACCCCCTCCAAAGCAATTGCCCCTTGGAGGTGCGCGGAGCGGACCTTTCTCTGTTTGCGGGCAGTGACATAGTGACCGTGTTAGCGCGGAGGGCTCATGCCATGCACCACTACAGCGTCGTGCTGCTGCTGCTGGTCGCCGTGTACCTCGTGTGGGTCGCGCTGCCCGGCGCGGCCGGCGCGCGCCGCTCCGAGCCCGACCTCAGCTTCGCCGAGTCCGTGTACGCCAAAATGTCCGGTGCATGTGAGTCAATGTCCTTCACCTTTATAATTTGTGCGCGCTAAACTGTTAATAAATACGTCTGAACTTCTACGTAATTATATCGTTTTAACTGACTGTACACAATATACCTAATATTATTTTTTGTGTTCGCAGGCAGGGCGATAATGGACTTACGCTATAACACCATGACCGATAAAAATGATCAAATAAAAACCATGAAGGTCATACAGCTGGACGGGAATACGGTTCGAACTTTTCCAATAAATGAAGCATTTGTAAACCTCACGAAACCTGGAATATTCGACATTACGAAACAGACAAAAATTGTCATCCATGGATACAAAGACAGTTCGCAATCCGCAGTGCCGTTGGATTTAGCTAATGCTTACAACGATAAGAAAATGTTCAACGTGTTTCTTGTGGACGCGGAAGAAATGAACAAAGATGGATACATTTTGTCGGCTCATAACTCTCGTCTTATAGGCAAGAGACTTGCAAACCTTTTGGCGAATCTGGAACACTTTGGAGCGAATGCTGAAGATTTTCATCTGTTAGGGATCAGTCTTGGCGCACACGTCGCAGGCTGGGCTGGCAAATATTTCCAGCAATACAAAGCGCACAGTTTGGGGCGCATCACTGGGCTGGATCCTGCGGGCCCATGCTTCTCGTACGCATACAGTGGGCAAAGATTAGATAAATCAGATGCCGCTTATGTGGACGTGTTACATTCAAACAGATTATTACAAGGAATTATTGAGCCGTTGGGTCACGCAGATTTTTACATCAACGGTGGAGGACCTAACCAACCGGGATGTTTCATGCCCTCCTGCAGTCATCTCCGAGCGGCACATGTTTACACAGAAAGCATAAAAATGCCGAAGTCTTTCGTAGGAGTTCGGTGTAAAAGTTGGAAGCATTTCGAAGCAAATGCTTGTGAGGAGGAAGAGTACGCAGTGCTGGGCTACGGCTCGTCGACAGCGACTCGCGGACTTTATTATTTACGTACTTCACCAAAGTCACCTTTCGGACTCGGAATGGACGGAATAAGGAATAAGGAACCAGTTACCGATAGCTGGCTAAAAAGTTTAAGTTTAGGTGATTTAAATCTGTGATTTTAAGTGCTAGCTCAATTTTGTTGTGTGTAATAAATTGTTGCCATACTGTTTAACATATTGGACTTTCTTCTTTGTGTATTGCATCTGGCAAAATGTGCTGATTGAAAATACGCAACTGTGGTTTCTGTTGGTGTCTCTAAAATATTGCACAAACTTTTTCTTGAGTGAACTTCGTTTATTCGATTACGCGAGGTGTCTCCAAGTGTCCGCTGAAACAAAGGAGGCTTACTTAAGAGTTTCGCAAGCCCTTTTGTAAACCATTACAAATAGGTACAAGATCGTCTTGAAGCGGATCAATGATAATACTTACAGACTGTTACTAATTAATTCGTCACTTTATTAGCAAACAATACGTACTGCGATCTACTTCCCAACTACATTATATAATTTAGGCTCCACATTTTATTGTACTTTGTGATTTCTAGTTGTGTGAGCAGGTTTCTCTTTTATGTTGACCGTGGTGTGTAACCTAAGTACCAAGATACATACGCTTCGGTATACACATTTAAACTTAATTGTTCGAACCACTTTGGTCACTATAAATATTTATTACAGTGCAAATTGTTTCTTTGTACCTAATGCTTCGTAATATTGCAATTTCTATACCAAACTGCTTACAAAATTTCAAGTTTCCTACTAGATTTCGCAGAGAATTGCGTTTATATTAAAACTTGCAGATGCCTTAACGCAAGGCACGTGTAGTTCGAATTTATAATGTTTTTCATAGCCCAAAAATTGCATAGAAAAACGGCCACGTGGCTGTTGGATTAGAGCTCGTGGTTTTGTACTTAGTTAGTGCGCTGAGGTTCAACGTTTATAGTTCAAAGGTGAATCAAAATGTTACTCTGAATGTGGATTTTGTGCAGTGTTAGGATGTGTTACAGTCCAATTCCATACAAATATACAATCATTGTTAGACTATGATACTCACTCAAAATAATGATCGAATTGAAAGGGAAGGGATGGAGCCGCTTTGTTTTATTTAATCAGCTCTTAAAAAGGTCATGTTTAAACTCACTGACGAAACTTGCAGGCTTTCTCTTTGAGTGCGGAACTCTAAAATAGCAAGGAAATAATCATTTATACTGTCATCACCATTAAAACCGTTACATAGTAAACGAGACTGTTATCTGTTGCCTCTAATTCATCAAACGTGACGGGTTACGTGAACAAAAGTGTGGCAATCATTTCAAGTTCGAGCCGTTCGCGTTCGCTCGTCCGGTAGGTGTGGAAACGGAAACTACTCGTTACCGGCAACGGACGGCGGCTGCCGGCACAGTCGGCCATTGCTTGACACACACACGGCTCACTTAATACGATTGTTCTCTAAGTCCGATACCCTGTTCATTAAGTTGACAACTAATTACTAAATTATCTGCAAAGACATGTTCATTTTGACGAATTTGACGTCTGGTGTTACAGTTTAAAGCCAATTATAGAAGACGTTTGATGAACAAAGTCAATTTATGCAAAGATTTAAATACATAGTGTTCTTCAACATAGATATTGGCAAGTCCAAACTTGGTCTAATTTGATCTAATATTTTTTTATTTTATATAATATACCTACATCTATATATTATTTATATTCATGAAAAAAATTGTGGCACCCTGCTTATAAAAAACAAGGGATGAACTTAGTATGACTTGTTAAGAAATTGTAATACTCAATGAGTTTACATGAATTAAACATGCAACTTCGTTTTTTTTTTAATTTGTAAAATAAAATTGTCAACCCAGTCACACGCAATGAACAGTTTGATGATTAGTGCAGGTGCTTTTTTAGAGTCAGAAACCACCAAACAAACGCCCAAGAAAGACACAATAGGCTTGTAAATAACACTTAGCTTTCCCGTGGCTTCACTCCCATAGCCTATCAATTAACCGATGAGACTGAGCGTAGCTTTCTATGAGTGACAAAAAGTTCGTATTCGTCCTTATACAGTACAAGTCAAAGATTATCATTTCAAACATAAAAACAAACATTAAAAATACTTATTAGTTAAGATTATTTCCTCATCAATAATTAATTTACATTTGAACTCTTACAGATGAAGTCTACAATGTTTACGCCACACTCGTAAGTAGTGCAAAACAGTTTCGATCTTGAATATTGCTAAATGAATCATAACCACACACAACCAGTCTCATTGACCCAGTGTATGCAAGCAAAGCTTTCAAGGCCTCAGGTTTACGTTCGATTCGCGGATTCGGCTACATTTACATACGTGCAACAGGATTCTGTTGTAAGGATTACGTGGGTAAAGTCCCTTGTTAAAATGGAATTCTGCGGATATGACGATAGAAACGCTCCCCGGCCGGGATGACATGGGACCGAGAGCCGTCATCGCAAAACTGTCGAGTGTCGATGTACCCAATATATAGCACAGCTTAGCTCTTCTCGCTTCTGTCGGAGTTTTGTAAGGGAAACAGTTATAGGACGAACACGAACATGATGCGTATGTGTTTTGTTTTACACGGATATTAGGACATATCGTAACATAACATGCTCGCTGCGAATGTTACATTACGGCCCGTAACACCGGTTAATACTCAGCTTTAGGTGCTTCCCCAACACGATATTTTTAAAATACGCCAAGTCAATCAGTGCCTTTTTTTTGGGACAAGCCCACCGCACTATCCCGACCACTGCAACTCCTGAAAGCCAGAATCAACAGTGACGACCACCAGAAAAAACGCCGAGTCAATGAAGCTCGACGCGTCCCGGAGAAACGATTTAACTATCTTGGATCCCGCAAAGCGAAGGAGTAGGAAAAAATATAATTTCCACTTCCCTCCATTCAAGCAGGAGACAGAATTGAGCTAGGCGAATAAGCACCAAGGGACATATAAAACTGGATTAAGCCCTGTTGCCAAGCACCACGGATTATATATTAACACTAATACTAATGGGTCCTAAATTGTGAGCTACTTTTGATTCCAGTAATAGGAATGCACGGATTTTTTTTCTGGTTTCTACAGGATCCATATAGTAAACAACTCCAGATGTAACCTGAATACTATCTTACATAATATTGCGTTCAGTTTGCCAAACAATATACTCCCATAAGATATGATGAGCGGATTGTTCGTATTCAAAGTCAGATGTAGAACATTGACAAAAAGGCGAAGCCACAAGTTTAAAAGAAAATAATTTACAATCAAAGTTGCCATTTCTTATCCAGCCGCACACAACCGGATGAGAAGAACTGACGGAGATGACGGCCTTTGATGGAACTTTCCCACCTACATTGCCATTCGGATAAAAGTTCCTCCCAGACGTCAGTCTGGGGTTTCAGTAATCTAGAGATCTTAGCACGGTCGCGTTACGGTAAAAAACTCTGAGTCCGTGATCTTTCGAGCGTAGAAGAACATTACAGCACGTCGCTGCACCTCTAGATCGACTGGGAGTACACCTGCCAGGACCGGTAAGGCTTTAGTACTAATCATCCCATACGGTTTGCATAATTTAATATCAAAGCCAACCGCTGGCTTTGAAGCAATTTACGTCGTACCGCCCCTATGGTTGCCCTATCACTCCCCACAGGTGCCCCGTAGCACAAACAACGCAAGTAAGTAGCCCCATAAATAGTTTTTAGGTTTGAAATGACAGACCCCAAGTAGCTTTAAATATTCTCGTCAAGGCGTAGAAGTTCGTTTTCGCTTTTTCACTTACTGTTTTTATGTGATCAATAAATGAAAAGTTCCTTTCTAGTACCATACCGAGATAGCACACGGATTCTTTTCTTCTCACGCGTACCTTGTTAAATTTAATACTAGACCAGGATTTCAGGTTCTCTTTTAAAATATATTGATAGATTCTATGCGGCGCAAAGGTCAGACCGTTTTGATCGCCCCACTGAGATATTAAAACATGTGTCAGACAAGTTCTCTTGTCCAGCTCGAGTACTTGCCCGAATAAGCAGTAAGCCGTCGTCCGTATAACCGGTTAATGAACAGCCGCATGGGAGCAGAAGCGCGAGAAAATCATCGAAAACGAAATTCCATGAATATGGACCGATAACTGAGCCCTGAGGTCATCCCATGGTTAGAGGCTTAGAAATGGAATGATGTCCAAGTTTGAGTTTCGCGGAACCATTTAGAAAGTACGAATGAATCAGATTATAGATGTTTTTGTAACTGGCGCGGGTTTTCATTTTAAGTAGTCGCATCGGCCACCATGCGTTATCAAAAGCGCCAGAAATGTCGACACCTATAAACAAGCAGAGTTATTCTATAATTATAACTAAACTAAATAACCCATTGCTAGGCAAAGACCTCCATTGTTCCCTGTCGTGTGCCACCTCTTGCCAACTCCTTAGGAAGGTCAAGTCGAGTCAAGTTTTTTTTCTGCTTAATGTTAATACGAGATAAACCATAACCAAAAATGACTCTAACCTATCCAGTAATCATCTACAATAATCTATAGTAATTACATCTCTATGTATTACTTGTCTCTATATCAGAAGTAGATGTATTCCCAGTATGGGAATACCTTATCTACTTCTGTTGGTTACCAATAATGCTCTCGCTTCTGGGTAACACCAAGTGAAGCTCTACAAATACACCAAGTTTTGAAATTTAAGCTTCTGCTGTAGATACATTATCACCCGCGTTTGACGTAAAATATCACTTCGAAATGTAAATTGAAATTCATCAAAATAAAATGGATTGCTGGTGTTGACTGGCAACTCTATATTTTTAATCCCGTCACAATATAAATCAAACGTTTTGTCTCAACAATCGATCACAGTCATAATAATCTCACTAGACTCAATAACGGGTTGTCCACTCCATCCAAATATATATAATGTACCAGTAAATGGCTTGTTTCGCACGCTTCGACGTTTTTGTCCTTTTTTAGCCCACATATTCGACGGTCAAGTTTACTTTTTGTTATAGACTTGCGTTGTTATTGTATAATAAAAGCATCTTAACTATAAATGCGAGATTGTGTTTGGTTTTTGTTACGCTTTCACGCCTATATCGCTGAACAGATTTCGATGTATTTCAGTACAAAGATAGATGGGTTAGGTATAGGAGACGGTTGTGGGCTACTTTTTTTGCGAAAATAAAACTTAACTTGAGCGAACCAAGAGATAAAAGCTATCTATAATAAAACAGGTATCTTGATCTGTGTCGGAGACGACACAGATCAAGATTACATCAGGTTACATCACCTCATCCACGATAAAATGGCGCTAGATAAAGCTCCGTTGAGATTAATCTCGAACAGATTTCAATAGACTGCTGGACTGTTGTGACGCCTAGCTCGACTGATCACGATTCACGTCGCTTCGTAAACTGGATTATCTTTCAAGAGCGTGAAATGAATCTAATTTCTGTTAAAAGACATTTAACGATAATGGCACTAATTATATGGTTCAAAAATGAATGAGAACAAAAAATTGTAAAGAGTCAAAACATGATTTTTTTCGCAATCATCAGAACTTTAACATAATACCTCTCTTACAATACTGAACAAATGAATATAAAAGTTTACACACGTTTAATTAACTCGAAAGCTAGCAATACACCATATATTCATTGAAGTTAGCATCTACTTTTTTCCCTCGTAATCACTCTCGTAACATTTTGTTCAGTATTGCTCAAACAATTCAAAGATTTTTTGGCAAAGTAATTTTAGTTTGACAAATAGGTATTAAGTTTTGTTAAAACAAAATAAATTGAATAACAAATTATTCTGTGCATACATTTCTGTAGTAAATTGTTTTCTTTGTGTAGTACTTTCGCTTTTAATATGCTTTTTTCTTTTTCTAAATAATTCTCGAAGTGGTTCGAGAGCTGCACTAATACCGATTCAAAATAATTGATGGACATAATCTATTGGATTTAAAGAATTACAAGGAACCTCGGCTAACTATAAATGTTAAGTCGGACTCTCTACAATTATCTTATACCATTTATACTGGCAACACATCCTGTATCACCATCATGTACATCCTGTATTGCCAGTAGTATAAATGTAATCTAATCGGAAAAACAGAAACGTTTCGTAGGTAGTAATTAGGCAGGTTGGTATAGCAGAAATGAATAGAAACACTAGTAAATACTATAACTTAAGCCTTAGGTACGAGCAGGTATTATTTAAACCTAAAACAGAATACCTACTACTATTTATTACTTCTCTTGGGTAATACCAACCTTTGTTTGGATAAGGCTGTTATAATTTTTATTGCCTTTCTAAATATAGCTCCAGATAAAAAAGATATACAATAATAACGTTCCGTTTGAGTGGATACCCTAAAAAGCGGCGCTCGTACCTTGACAACCAGTTATTTAATAATACATTTATGTAACGTTATTTTAGGTAACTATTTCTTAACTGTGACAATCAAGCTTCCGTTACATAGGTAGGTACCTACTTAAGTACCTACCTATGTAACCTACCCATATAACGAAATATAAGATGTGTTACTTATAGACTGGAATTTGTGCAAAGTCCAATAGACTCAATTACTAATTGCGCCGCAAGAAGTCTAAAGCTACTCTGATCGGATCGGAGATCGGACTACTAAACTGTGGATCAAAATATTCTATAGATATTAATTGAATTCCCGGTGCCAAGCGGCAGTTGCTCCTTGTAAAATACTAATTGATATTTTGAAGAAATCTTCAGGAACCCAGACTCAAGAATTTCTGATGAAAATAATTAGTTATTGCCCTTTTCGATTGCCTTCTCAAACGTCATATTAATATAAAGTGGGTCCTCAAGAATACTTAAGAACGATGGGACTAAGCGTATTCGTATATTTTACTGTCTCTGAAGCAATCATCACTCGTTTAATTAGGAAACTAGAATAACTTTTTGTCACCAGCTTCGCTCACTTAAGGCCGAAAATTATCTCACAGGAAAGCCAAAATAAATAAGATTCTAATGTCCTAATCCAAGCCGTGCTCGAATATCATCAAATCTATTCAGCCATTGAGGCGTGATTAATTACAAATATTACCACCTCCATTTCAAATATAAATAGTATAGTAGGAAGTAGAATGAAAAGTCGCCCGGGGTGTCGGGAGTCGTAGAGCGATTCCTAGCCTCCGTTGGCGCGGGCCTGTGGACGACGAGTTCTGGGTGGCTCACCATCCGATGAAAACCAGGCCCGGGTCGACGGCGCGTTGTGTTCTACGCGCGCCTAAGGGCCTGCCAGGGTTGCGGAATTTGTTCCGAGGCATTAGGAAGAACACGGATGGGTTTTAGTCAGTAAGAGTCGGATACTTCCTTCCGCTCCGCCCCGAGAGAAAGGAGACATTTGATCCCAACATAGAAAAAAAAGATAATCGAAGAAAAATGAAAATTTGAAGGTACCCATACCTGGATGTGCTCGCTGCATCGTTGAATTAAACAATACAGATTAAAAAATACGCATGTCTTTTTCCGGATATCAAGTACGTGATACCTTCCTCCAGTCACACATGAAAGTTAGCTGAGAAAAACAAAATCAAAATGTGTTATTGTATCTTAAACATTGAACTGCGTTACAAATTTAGAACTCAACATACTGAACTGATGCAGAGAAAGGAAAACGGAGTAGTTAGTAGGAGCTCATTTTTTCTCATTTGTGCATGGGTTTGGGTGAAGGCTTAGTGTAGGCTCTGATTGCAATAGAAAGATAAACTAACAAACTATTTTTCTCTAGTCTTTGTTTATTCTTTAATGAAAATCCTTCACCGTGTTGATTTTCCAGCCGTAGGTTTGTTTACAAATCGGTTAAAATCTAGTATCGTTTGGCAGGAGGAGGAGGGGGGAGTGGGGGCAAAGAGTGGTAGAGGTGCCATCTCTCCCCTGGCACCACTCCCATGACAAGGCCATGCACCATTTCTGAGAAAAACTAATTTTTGTAACCTAACCTCAAAACACTTTAAAGTTGCCTAAAACGCGTCGTCGGAGCCCCACTTCGCGGGGCTCTATGGTTTACAAAAAATAAATATATATATATTTAAAAATGTGAATTTGTCAAAAATATTATCCACATTTTCCGCTCTGCCTACTTACTGCCAAAAAGTGCAAAAAAAATGACGTATATGTTGTTGACAACTTTAAAATCTTTTTTATTCTTCAATAACTCTAAAACATCCCAATATGGAAACCAAGCTTTCGATGTTAAAATCGTTGCAAATCAGTTTTAGTATAACCCATTTCAAGAAACGCACTCAATTACCAGTCATGCTTTATTAATGACCAGTTTTAAGAATATTTTTCAGTCTTTTAACCGATATCGGTTGCGGAACCTCACTATTTATGAAATGGAAAAAACGTGCACCATTTGTAATGTCAAATTAAATTATTATCTGGAATCAAACAACGATCTATATATAAAAACGTACCGTACGTGCATGACGTCTGAATTTGTAAATAACTAATTTAAATTACAGAATTATAATTGGAAGTGGTAGCTTAATTACAGGGAAAATTTGATAAGTTATTGTACAGGACGTCAATATTATGTAGGTAGGTGCGAATGTATGGAAGAAACTTGTCTATACATACAATTCAAAATAAACGCCTCACTCAGGATTTCCTGTATTTTGGGCCGTGGTCGACTTAAAGCATGAATATAGTACCTACCTATGCATGAATGTACTATGTAGAGACGTTATGTAGTAATTTATTGACAAAACTGTGTAGGTTTTAAGGAACCACGTCGGCATTGTCGTTTTTAGAGTTAAACTGCATTCAAAGATTTTTAGGCTTGTGTAGCCCAGTCTAACTTGCTAATCCGTTTTGACCTTCGATAAAGTTTTCTAGATTTTTTCACAATACCTAGTTAATTTGATCTCCTATCTGCAATTAAGCAGTAATCGTTGCTGATAATTTCATCAAACGTCCGAAAAAATAGGTGACGGCAACTGCAACTGTAGATAATAAGTAATAAAAATAAATACATTAGTTCCGCTGCAGACACGCAACGTATTTCTGATTAAAATGGAATATTTTTTTGTGATTATGTCTCAAGGATTTCAAGTAATAACACAATCACTCAGCGTAGAAACACCTAAAGTGGCTCGCTGAGTACACACAATACATAAACAATGTAGCAAGGAAACCTAATTGTATAAGAAAGTTTGAAGTGTGTGAAGTAAGATCCCTTCGATACACATAATAAATATATTAGCTTAGCAAAGGCAAGTGAACTAATTTATCAAAATAGATAGCGCGAGTCTTCAACGAATAATTAAATATTAACTTTAGGGCCTATATTGTAACACTATCGGACTCACGCTAGTGCTACCTACTTAATATTATTATTGTAAATAAAACCACGTTTAAGATTTAAACTTCATAATATATGTATTTGGTATCTGCCTTAAACGAGCGCTGGTACAGGAGTCACATATAAAAACCAAATATATTTTCATATTCCTAATTCAAATTCTCTTTTACTTTTACCAGACGCTTCCAAAGATTTGTCTGCCAGAGTCCTGCAGCCAAGGAGATCCTCCTGACAATATACAGAATATTGGCTGTTAAGGGGGTCTTCCACCTAATTGGTTCGGCCGTGAGCGGTGGCGAAACTAATTATAATTCACTTGTATAGTTAAATAGTACGAGTAAGTTTGTTTCCCATTTGTATGTTTGATGAGATTGTAGTTAGAACTGCAACATCTTGTTACACATGTACATGCGAAAATTGTGTTACGCCACAGTTGTACCGGCAGCAGAGTACAAATTATATCAAAACAATGCTCGAATGTTCCTATTGTGTTAGTGTTTCTAAACAATTGAATTCATACAAATTCCTACTTTCCCTAGGCCCCTTTTTATTTCACATTTAAAGCCTTGCACAATGAAAAGGAAAATGTAACCAAAAAAATAAATAAAAGACTTTCCGCGAAGTTATTTTTGTTTGGCCAGCAGTAAAGCCTTGTTCACATCATTACCTATTATAGACGAAGGGTACACAGGTAAGATAAAGTGTGTTCCGACGAGCCCACATGTAATATTATCTCTATTATGTGCGCTATCTCTAGAGCTTTACTTCGAAGTCAGATAACCTATTTACCTACGTTGTGCTAATTGTGGAACAGTTAGCTTCTGCGTAGTCTATGTTACATGTACTTAAACTTAATTACAATCTATAAAAATGATACAAAGTAACTTATTGTAAAGACTAAGGTCATGTTAGTTTACTTTCATTAAGACACGTGCGACCGTGCGTGTGCTCGAATGGTAATTGTAACGTATAACACTGTAATATCATTCTCTTTAGTCGGCTCAAACAGTATGGAGGAAGCTCATGCCATAGTAAAAAGATTAGTCACATTGCTAGCGAGGCTACCGAAAAAATAGACCTACCCTGCATTAACTTACCCTTTACCTTCATAACTTTAAGCCTATTAATAGGTTGTAAAAAAAACTTCAAACTGAAACGACAAATTGAACTGTACAAAGAAAATATGTGGAGAAGAACGTGCAAGAAACTCCACCGACACTCTTTTATAAATAATATTTTTTAACAAAGTTACATATGCTTACATCATTCATGTTGAAATTGTACATACAAAAAATATTTTTAATTAAACTATATACCCATTCACAAATATTTAGAACTCATGACAACAATACGTCTTTGTAGTACACGTCTACGTCTTCATACTATGACGCAGCTTCACGACGAAATTCTGAAAGGAAAAAACTTCAAACTTGTACAGTACATTGTTTACTGAAAAAGTACAAAACTGGAAACCCTGCGGTCAAAGCCACGCTTCTTTGTTGCATGGGAAGACCAAAACAAAAGAACAAAAAACTTTTTTACAGTATTGAAAGCCACGTGACGGCAGCATGTGTACCCGACATGGCAAATGTTACAAGGTAGGCTATATTTCATAAAAAAAAAATACTTTTGTATTCCTCGGTTAGAAACATGCAAGGACATTGGTTTTTGTTAAGCAAATATCCAACATGTTCAAAAAATCGCTAAATACGCTCATAATTTATAGTTGAACTAGCTTCTGCCAGCGGCTTCTCTCGCGTTCGTCGGAAATTATCCCAAGGGAAAATACTCCAGGAATAACGGGAGAATGTTCCCTACGGCCGTAGCCTTTGCTATTCCAGACTATAATCTTTCTCTGCGCCAATCCAGATTCGTTCAGCCGTCCCAACGTGATTGAGTAACAAACATCTATCTAAACATTTGTATTTATAATAGGACTAGCTGTTGCCCGCGACTTCATACGCGCATATCCCGTTTTTCCCGTTCACGTATAGACTATGTGTCATCCATAGCAATATTTCTTCCGAATTGGAGAGGAGAGTTCCTCTCCAATTCGGAAGAAATATTGACGGACCAAAGTAGCTGTTGTAGTGTTTGTATGAACGCTTTCGCGCTCATCATTAGCTCGAGATGTACCTCAAAGCAGAGTTTTGGCCGAAAGGTGTCGCGAATCGACGTTCCCGCGGTCAACTGCGCGGTCAACGCCGCGCCGTCATTTCATGTGTAGTAGTTTATAGTTTTCAATTTATTGTAATATGTATTCATTTATTTAAAGTAATTGTTTTATGTATTTTATTTTATTTTATGGGCCCTAGATGCCTGAAATAAAGGATTAAAAATAAAAAATTGAATTCAATTACCTCGAATTCAAATCGGACATATCCATCCGTCTTCATACGTACTATAGCAGTGCCAGAGGTTTACGTCGATTAAAAGGTACACATATTCAACGCTCTCCTAAGCTCTGCGTAAAAATGACGTAGATATGCCAAAGATGGCCCCAGAATAGCTTGGATTTTGATCAGTATATATCGGATTTGTTTGTGAGCAATGTCCGAATTCGGTCCGAGTTTTTTAGACTCTATATTCGTATTTTCACGAGTTCGAATCTCATGTAGTGCGAAAAGCAATATCCAAATTCAGTCCGAGTTTTATATATTTACATATTTTTTTGGAATCTGAGCGGACCAGGGCGTAACCACTCAATTCAATAAAAATACAATGTGCAATTGACGTCATCACACACACTGGCACATAGTCGTAAACCTCTGGAATGCCAGCTCCGTTTCACTGTAACAATTGGGACTAATTTCAATAATTATTCAATTCCAATCAGTCTGTGTGCCAAGTATTAACTAACTAAAACACAGCGCTCGGAAATTGGCGTAGAAACTGAATCCGTACTTAGAAGTACGTCACGTGAACCCAAAATCTATTATTTGCTTCCTATTCCAAAATGTCGATTCTTAAAGGTGGGTACTGACCGGTGTTACGAGGCGTAATATCACATGTTACAAAGCGAGCATTCGTGCAGTCAGTACGTGGAAACGCGCACAAACATGTGCGGTGTTTTGTTATCACGATGACACGGATTTTAGGACACGGCGTGACATAACATGCTCGCTGCGAATGTTACATTACGGACCGTAACACCGGTCAGTACCCAGTTTTAGAATAGATTTTCTTAGGATGCCTTTACATTAGGCGTTTCTTCAGCGTAGGCGTTTGTGGCGTAGACACGCCACGAACGCCACGTCTCTCAAATATTTTATGATATATCTACATGGTGAATATTGAAGCAGGTTCTACAGGTACCGTATACTTTTTTTATCTAACCGTTGCTATCCTACAGCTGGGCACAGCCTCTCCACAAGTCCCTCCAATATCAATGCAACCAATTTTCACTCAAAGAAAACGGAATTAATCAAATTGCATTCAAACATTTTTGTAAATTCGCTTGCCTGAACCGGAAGTAAAAAACACGCCATCTCCCGTTATGTCTCAAACGGATAATATTATGTATTGTTGGGCCAGACATATCGACCACACTTCAAATGAGCTGTGGGCTAAAATAACCATTGATTTGGCAACATTCATTGTTAGACGACATCGTGGCAGTCCCAGACGATCTTGATTACGTCCTTAGAGACTGCCCGCAAGGGTAGTCGAAAGAAGTATGTAGTAAAGGGAGAGGGTGGCCTTTGCTCACCAGTGCTTTCATCATCGTCATCAAGTCCACTGCTGGACATAGGGTTCTCAAATCGCACGTCATTCACCTCGATTCTGTCATCTAGTTGCTTTCTGCCACCCTGTAAAATATTACAGGCTGAATATAGAGAATTATTTACCAAACCTTAAAATTTGGGCGGCGTCTTCGTGGCGTCTACGCGGCGTCAACGCCCACGCCGTTTCAACGCCTACGCTGGACTAACACCCAGTGCAAACACACTTGTAGGCCAATTTTGGATTGTACTCAAAACTATCAACAGCATTAAACTGAAGAAAAAATTGTACATTGAATACAAGCTAAAAATCATATAAGTAATTCATTTCAATTAGACCAGTAAAAGGCACTTTTTAATCAGATTAATATAACAATTGTGACTACAGTTGTAATAAGTAATAAGTTCAATTCCACTTATTAACATATTCTATACACATTTCGTGATCCCTAATATTTCCCGTCGATGAGTGAGAATTTAAACTCATGCATCACAACCATGAGTTTAGATTTGCCCCTCTGTTTGACGATGACATCTGCGCTATAATTCAAGGGATGCGGGGTATAGGGGTAAGTTCGTCGTTAGTTCGTTCCTTATAGTTTTGCCACGTCGGTCTGTCTGTCCGCGGTGTAGCTCAGATACGCTTAACACTAGAAAGTTGGAATTTGGTAAGGGTATACATATTAATCACGCCGACAAAGTGGCAAAATAAAATCTTTTTATTTTAAATAAAGTTTTTTTTATATAAATAATGGCGATGAGTTTTTTATCGTCTATCCTTCGCTGTGAGGTATCGTTGGATAGGTCGTTTAAAAATATTGAGTGTGTGCGAAAACCATTTTTCCATCCAAGGATCTGTTTGAGCAAAATTAAGCTTTAAAGTACTATTTTTTGTTAGAGTCAAGTTTCCCCCCTCTGCCAAATACACGGTTATTTTTGGAGACGTGAAAAAAATCAAGGTAGTAGCATATATAGCGAATTTAAAAGGAAAACTATCACAGCTAAGAAGGCTTTACAAGGTAACGAGTAAGCCTACTTGGAGATAGAAAATTTCGTACACATTAATATGTGGTCCCGTTTTAGACGTTTTTAACCGTTAACTCAATTTAGGTATATATTCATAGAACCAAACAAAAAGCACCATTCTAAGTCGACAATTGTGACGTGCAACTACTGAACCCTACACTGCGCGTGGCCCGACACGCACTTGGTCGGTTTTTTACAGAAAAGCCTGGCTGTTCACAATTTACAATGGAACAATTTAATTAAAAGTTAGACTTAATGATCTCTTCAGACTCTTATTATTTAAACTTTTGCACTTATGTAAACCAAACCCTAATTATGTTTATTTTAGGTTATGGGAATACTGCAGTACAGAAGTTTGCATCCGCCAATAGTAGCAATTCTATTATGAAGAAGCATTTAGATTTATTACTACACAAAATATTTTATTTTATTTTTAATGATATTATTTCAATGACTTGGGAATCTATTTCATATTTTTTTTTTTTTTTTAAATTTGGATCTTATTTTATTTTATGATAATATTGTTGCTTAATTGTTTTTTTAATTTTTTTTTTATTAGATATAGGTATATATTTTATTTGAATTTCTGACATGATTTTTTTTTATAATTTCTAGTTTATCAATTTTGATCTTTATTATTGTTTTTTTTTACATTTACTATTTATTTAATTGTAAAATACCTAGCTCATTCTACACTTCTCATCTTCACTTTGATTTTACATTACTTACATATATTTATTATGTTTACAAGTACCACTTCCGAACCTATCACTTCACTTTTTTTACTTTTTAATATTTTTTTATTTTTTATTTATATGTCTACTGCGCGTTCGAGCGTATGGTACCCGTGGGCTGCAGCTGAAAATCAGCGTTAGGTGGTAATAACTACTGTTGCCACCTAACATTATGCTGAGCTGAGGCCCTTTTGGCACAATATTGCTATATGTACTTAAGTTTTTTGATATTTTCTATTTGTAAGGTGATTTTTTTAATTTTTTTTTTTTATTATTATTTTATTATTGTGCCAATAAATGCAATTTTCTTTCTTTCTTTTTCTTTCTATATGACAGCTGATGGGCTTTATGTTTGATGTGACGTTAGAAGCAAGAACTAAGAAACAACGTCAACAAGAAATAGATAGAAGCTGCTTGCCTAATTACAACAAAAGGCGATATTCAAACGTGGTGTTTATGTAATTTACTCTTTGACAAAATTATTGAATTGATCATTGATATTTATACATATTTCCAGCAAATTATCTCGATCGCTGTATTGATATTTCAAAGATCATCTAATATTTACCACCAATTTAATTTTAACAACGTAGGTATAATTTAAGATAGATCAGCAAATTAAAAAAGAAGGAAGTAAAAGGAATCACTGTAAGAGACAGCAGTCGCTGAAAAAAAAACATTAAATAAAAATCATTTTATTTTGACAAGTGTACGGATGTGGGAAGCGCGTGCAACATGCTCGTGTACGTAAGCGACATCTACGTCATGACTCATTTCCTTTTTTAAAGTCTCGAAGATAAAATTAGACGGGAAGGAAAAGTTTGCAAATATCTTATGTAATAAACTGGCGCACAAACGTATGTATGTCCGCTCTTATGTGCATTCTGTTTATTCACAAGCAGTTTAAGAAATGTTGGTAATTATGTATTTTGTTCTATCTTTATTACTATTGATCCTCATAATCTTTGTTTCTGCTGTATTTTTGACTAGATCTATTCGATTTTGATATTAGCTAGCTCTGTTGCTGGTTCTGTCTCTTGCTTCATATGGTATCTTCATATGAGGCAAAAGACAGAAAGCTGCTTTTTTTCTGCGCTCTTCTGGTGGTCGCCACTGATATCATCAAATAATTGGTATCATCGAAAATTGTAGTGGTTGGCAATATTGTAGCGGAGCTGGCGCCTGACTGTTGTAATATTTATTTGGTTCAACATTACAATCAAACCACTCAAAAACTTTTCATTAATAACTTTGCCAATTCAATTTCTATTTCAATACCTCAAAGAGTAGGCTAGAATAAGGTTTCCTTTTCTGAGAAATCTAAAATTAATCTACTTACTATACCTTCGATCAAACTGTACCTACGTATAAATTTCGTTGCGTGAAACTCCAGCTGGAGTGATGTCTAGCTGTGTATAACCTCGAGGCAGTGGCGTGCGGTGGGTCTCAAGAAAGGGTAGGCAAACGGACAGATAACAAAAAAAAAAACTCACCAGATTCTTCAAAGTTCAAATCACGATATTCTGACGATGCAAATTATGAAAGATTCGGCCACCCCAAATATCTTATCCAAGTGGGTGATAGTTAGAACACGTCACTTGCAAGATATCCGATGTGGCCTTTAAGGACCCTCATTCATGTGATTCGCTGATATATAAATATATATAATAAGTTAACTACGGGTTTTACAGCAGTGAAAAAGTTAAATTAAACTAACTCATTTATAAATTAAATCCACGCGCCTATCTTTTTTCAAATATGATTTTAAGACCTGATCATAAAAAGTAGGCTTGCGTCGTAGTTCGACCATTAATTCTTTTTCGATAGAAATTAAAGATAGATTTGTGAGTCGTTGCTGACTCTGTGTGTTTCTTAAATAGGTGTGGATACGTTTTAAGGATGAAAATGAACGTTCTGCCGATGCGCTGCTCGCTGGGATAGTAACTATAAACTTCGCCAACCGTAAAACTTCAGAAAAAACTTTATCTAAATTATTTTTATTTAAATTTTGAATGATACTATATATGCTACAATTCGCAAATTCAGGCGATTTATAAATACAGCGCAATTCATTTTTTAATCTATCAAAATTAAAATTAGCCTGATAAGTATTAGTGAACTCTCTGATTTCCTTTTCAGGGAATTGATCACTATATTTAATAAAATTCTCACAAGAAAGTAACTCAAAGAATTTCAAATTTTTAATATTCATGTAACGATCTCTTAATTCGCTGAGTACATTATCAATTATTTCCATAAAAATTCGCCGATAATGTATTTTTACATCATCGACATTGCGCTTTCTTTTGGGCGGTCCGGTAATGCGAACAGTTGCATCATAATTGATCTCGAACCTATCTCTGTAACGAGCTAAAAATGACTCGAATTCTTTTATCTTTTTTACACAATATGCGATGTCACAAGTTTTTTTCTGTATAATATCGTATAAAATATCGGTTTCAGCAAAAATTTCAGCTAAAATTTCCGCGAATGTTTTTAAAAATAAATTAAACTCGAATTCTTTCATGTTAAATAAAAATGAAGTGACTTGTGACAATGTATCACCATCCCAGTGTTCTGTATTTTCATTCATTTCCTCAAACAACTGAAGGAGGTGAGAAGATTCGTTATTAATTATATTTAACGTGCGCGAGTGATATGTCCACCTAGTTTCGGCGACACGAGGCAGCTTTTTCATAACGGCAAATTCGTTATAATACGCCATTCGTTTCGTACTAGTGTGAAAAAAAACCGCAATTGATTTTATTATATTAAAAAAGCGTTTTGTTTCAGGAACCCGTTCAAAAGATTTCGATAAAACTAAATTTAATACATGTGCTGAACACCATACGTACATAGCTTGCGGACATTTTTGCCTCACCAAAGCCTGCACACCGTTAATTTGAGAGGATAAAACTGCTGCCCCGTCATAAGTTTGAGCAATTAATTTAGAATGACAATATAAATCTGCTAAAGTTTCCAAAATTATAGAACTTAAGGTTACAGCGGTCCGATCCGCGCTGACATCTACGTATTTAATAAATCGATCCACTACTTCGGAATCACGAAAATATCTTAAAATCGGACTGTTTAATTTCGTCTTTAATGTGATCAGTCATCACAGATGCAACGCTCGAGATCAAATCATTTTGCGTTCTGTTCGACATGCCTGTGAATGAGGTACTTGCATTTTGTAAGTGGGTTTCTAAAACTCCGTCATATTTTGCTAATAAATCTACTGTTTCTAAATAATTACCTCTATTCAGTGATGATAATGATTCATCGTGGCCGCGAAAAGCTAATTCTTGTTTTCCCAGAAAGCATACAACATCGATCAGTCTCTGAAAAATATTTCTATTTCTATCTACTTTGGAATTATGCCTTTCTATATCTAATCTTAACTGGCTATTAATACTAGTTTCAATACGTGATTTACCAAATGTATTTAACTTTAAGCAAGCCTCTAGATGTTTTTCTGATAGGTCATGCTTTTTTGCAGAGGAATGGAAGTTATGCAAATCTATCTCCCTCACTCCACTTACTAGAAGTATTAAACAAAATGCACGGAAAACAAAATAATTTATTTGTGTGGATACATCCACACAGCCATTTATATGTTGCATAATTTTGAGGATTAAAATGATGAGTTCGAGATGATGAATTACCATGTTTTTGGATTAATTCTCGTAATTCGGGTAAACATCGACCTCTAGACACAATTAGAATCTTATCATTATACGCTAATTGCGATAATTGCGGAGTTGAAGCATAAGTTCACTCATAATCTAAACATGTGTGCCGTTCATACACACGAAATTATGCAGCTGTGTGCTACACAAGCGTAAATTTATGAATGGAAATAAGGCCGATAGCGCGTTTGCCTAACCACGTAGTATAGTGAGTTACGCGAGCGTCTAGCACTCCTCGCTGCTACATGTTTTGCTCTAAACAATTTAGCAGGAGTTTTAACTTTTTTTTATATTGTTTTTGTTGTATTATTTTATTACATGTTGTTTTATTAATGCGTTCTTTGTAGGGCAGGCATGGTATAATATCGTCCTTTGTGGGCACGCCACTGCCTCGAGGTACACTGCTCTGATAACTTCTGCAATTAGTCTCTGGTGGTCGCAGATACCTGCGGGTATATTTATTTATTCATTTGAAACAACCATTTACTAACGTGGGTTGCACGTATGTACGAGGTAGATAATAATAATGTTTTAATTTGCATAAGGGTTTTTAGCACATGAATGAACTAAAATCGGTACTTAACAGGAATTTCGACTTTCTATTTAATTTGATTAGGACACTGTTCCAGCAACCCTGTCACAATTTTAAATATAACCAATCTACCTTTTAACTCCTACCTAATTTTATTCACTGGCAGAAATTATATTTAATAAATAAAAATGTTAATCCAATTAAATGAACGTATTTAAAAATAAGCTAGTATGAAAATGCTCTCACAAACATATTCAGAGAAAACTTTTGTAAGGCAAGCGTAATTCGTGGAAAACATAATTTGACAAAGAACTCTGAACTTAACAATGATGTGTGCGTCACAAGTTACTTACGTAAAAAATAAACAGTTACGTCATAAAAATATAGCTGCGTATAATTAAAATAATGTTCCGCTCATAATTCTGCTCTTAGGTGTTATTACTTTCCACAAAGCATAAAATTAATAAGGAGTGATATACACTGACTATAAAACGGGCTGTTATTAGATTTCCTCTTACAGTTACTGCCGTAAGGTGAGCGCTGATAATCCCGTTGATAGCATTCTAGGAGATTATTACATGTCTCGTCCTCAGAATATTCTTAAAACGTTTTAATACAACATCTACATATATTTCTACGGTTGGCTTTTCATTTTCACAAAATTTTCTTTCGTAACATATTTTTTTTATTTTATCTAAATATATATATATATATATATATATAATCTTACATATTTACGAACATGGCCATCTTTAGTATATTCATTTTGTATGCTTTTATTACGCATGAACAACTTTAATTAAATTTAAATTCCAAGTCGGAATAATAAATATCGCCAGCACCAACACATCCGAGTCCCATTAAGAGCCGAAACATTTATTAAGAGAACCTCTCCGATCGACAACGGAATACGTGTTTCAATTTTTGTTGCGCACTTTCTTAGTTGTTGTTCAACTAACTTTCAGTTATTTGGCGCAAGAACCTTTCCTAATGAGGGTGACATTTAAACATACTGCCTCATAATTCTGCGTTGTTCTTGTGTTTACACACACGCACACACACACACACACATACACGTGCCGAGATAACGTTTAGTTGTTATTAACGCCTACGTGAACGTGAGCTTTCTCTAACATAACAAAGTCTTCGCACCGGTGTTGTTACAGGTATATATAACGAGCATTAAGCTACTCAGGGTTTTTCTAGGTTATGTTTATAAAATACAATATATGTAGGTTGATCTGATGCGTTGGGATGAGGACAACATCGTGAGAAAAGTTTTCAATATTGTATGTGGATGACACAGTGATGGTGTACAGTGATGAATGTGATGATACATGGCTAGAAAGGAGGTGACTCCTGATAATGACGCCCTAACGAATCATAAAGAAGTATGAAAGAAGAAGACGCTAATATCCCGATTTATTTGGGAATGGTGCATTATTCGCCAACCCCAAAAATAAATCAGGATAAAAGCAACCTTTGTGCAATCTTCTTACTTGTTCATAAAACCATTAAAAAAAAGTTATAACAATACAATACAGCAAAAAGAAATCTTATAACATTTTACCAATGTTTCGACAACCCTAGCATACGAAAGTGGTTAAGCCATGTCTGTAGGTATAATAATATTCAAAGATATAAGTAGTGTAATATACGCCAAATCTGCCAGTTTGTAGCTTCATTAGCTCCGCTTTAGAATCATAAACAAGTTTAACATTCAAAGGCTTTCAAAATACATCACTTTCATAATAGAAGTTGTATCTATATTCAAAATGAAGTATCAAAAAAAGATTAACAAGCACTATTTTGAACTGAGCCTTCCCGCGGGCGCAATCGTGTTTTTAAATATAATCCTTTGTAGCGCTTGACATGAGCGCCCGCAGTGTCCGCCCACGCGCTATTGAAGCGAATGGTAACCTTCTGAAGTAAACGGTATTCGGTGCACCTGCACTACCAAATTGAAATACAATTATCAGTATTTTGGGAAGTATCGTTACTATCAACCGCAAATCCTATCTGCAGAGGTGTCAAATGCATGAAAACGTATCAGGTGATTTGGTGGTTTAAGTATTTTTAGCTATTTTGTTTTCCTTTTCATCAGTATATACTGCAGTCCACTGCGGGCCTCTCATATCAATCCTCAGCAACTTAAGCATCCTTATTTAGTAAATTATAAATAAATTTTGTTAAAAAATGTTAACACTGTTAACTTTATCAAACATTTCGCAGGGTTCCGAAAAGATCAGCATTGCTATTCTGGAAACATCCTACCGGGCACAACGTAACAACTTAAAGTGAACTATCAAGTCAAAGTTTCATGAAAAATTATAGTTCACCTCACGCTCACTTCACACAATACTGTAAAGATCCTCAGGTTGCAGTCAACCCACTGCTCGGCCGGTCTTTCGAGAAGAAAAAGTAAGTAGGTATGTAGGTATAAGATTTTATTAACTACCACGCTTTCTACGTCAGTAGTTCGGTTATTTTTACAGTTTTTCTGGAATTAACACTAAAAATACAATGTCTACTTTTTCTTTCTGACACATCAGTTAAAACCATTTCGGTGTCATAGATTGATTGTCACTTGGCAGCACTGAATAAATATTTATGCTACAAATTGACTGCATGTCAGTGAAAAACGTCAGCCTGTTCATAAACATTTCTTTTTTTGAAACCCCAAACACTTACCTACAGGGTCTCCCGGAAGACTTTAGAATATATGAAAATAATTGCTCTAACGATATATTCCGTTATTGAGTGAGTGAAATAAATTACCATTTATTTTTCCCATGAGGTCCAGACAGCGTCCCCATAACGTGAAACTACACAATTTTGATACAATATATTCACAATATAATTCCATGAAGAGTGCCGCATAGTAAGGCGGGCGGTTTATTTCTCGAGTTCAAGTGAATTCACCAGATTTCAGCCAAACGCCTACTTCAATGCGCTTCTGGATATTCGAACGAAATGTATTTTATCGGAAGTCGTAGGCGAAAGCTATTATGTTTCTTGTGCGGTATATTTTGAGGTCGGGATATGAAGTTTTATTATGGACTAGCTGAAAATTTTTCGTTATTACTTTTTGAAATTTTATCGAGCAAGAGAAAACGGCACGCATTAAACCACGGAAAACCTTATTGATACGTAATAGCTTAATTATCAAGACTGGACTATATAAAGCACTGAAGTAGGTATCGACTACCTACGTTGAGTTTTTTCTAGCAATCCGAAGAGCTCTATCAGATGCGAATCTCCATTATTATGCACGTAACAAAAATAACAAAACAGTTACCGCACCGAGATGGCCAACTGAGTTAATTATTTTTGATCCGATTAGATCTGATTAGAAATGTTTTTATTTTCAGTGAAAAAGAGCTGAGCTCATCTCGTTTCAAAGCAGTGGGAAGGTACAACAGTTGTACAGTATCCAAGTCCATATTCAACTTCTGATAACTATTTCTGCAATAAAAGATTTTAACAATTAATATCTTTAACTTCGATTTCATGGCCAAGTGGAGGTGGAATACTTATATAGGTACTAGTAGCCCGCCCCGGCTTCGCCCAGATGTAATTTCAAAATTTTCTTTCATAAGAACTCTATAATCTATACTTGAACATTCACTTATTTCGCGATGTGATTGCATCAGTTAAGGCTCAGAACGTGACATGGAATTTCTTCTTTTCCACAATGCGTTGTGGCCGTTTTCTTATGTGCCTCGACGCGGCGGCGCGGCGGCGGTCGTTGGCCGGTTTGTAAGAAGCCTCAACTCGTTGTGAGTTGTTTTTTCGCTAATTGAGCATTTTCGATCTTTGTGCTTAACATAATATAAGCCATAAGCCAACTCAAGACATATTCAAGTAGCTAAGTCATCCTTCCCTGACCTTTTGCAATGCGAGTCCCTATCTTATTACTTAATTCACGTTAAAGAATACCGACATATACAAGTTTGCACCGAGACATCGACGTAACTATGTATTATTATTGCACAGTGAGATTATTGACCATTACTCTCGTTAATTGAACAGATTCTAATGTTGCTGCTAAAGAAGCCTGAAATAAATATAAAACGTAAGCCCGACTCAATAGCACTGCTGCTCTTTATTATAATAAGATGGTTTTTACTTGAAACTGTTTAATTTTTGACCAACTTTGAATATATAACGTTATGAGAACACATGATAGAAATGTTAGGTCGTTGTAGTTTTTAAACCCTTTCTAAAATGCCCTTCAAAAAGATAATTTAATATTGGGTCGCTGCTAAATAACATGACGGCTTACTAAAAGAAAACCTTCAAAATGGTTTCTTTTTCATTTTCCAAATGTAAAAATATTAATAATATCAGACAAATTCGTTAGCATCTGTTCAAATAAAACTGAAATAACATGTAAAAACTGATATTTTTACTCAAGTAGAGAGAGGAGAGTAGGTGTTTAAAAATATATTCGCTTTTTTTTTTTTTTTCAAAATTCAAAAGTCATTTATTCAAATTAGGCTGAGTGCCAGAACTTTTTGAACGTCAAAGTTCTACATAAAGACAGTCCCCCAAAACGCCCGCCCGTCACCACTTCCTAGTGTTTTAGCTGGGAAGAAGAAGTGGCGCAACAAACTCCCCAGCAACACATCTGTCTGTTGAGTTATAAGAACTATCACTTATACAAAGGTATGTAAGTAGTCAGTATTCTTTTAAACATATAACCCTCGACATTTAACATTATTTCTCAAGTAAATGAAAAACTTTCACTGTGACGAATCTAAGACGCAAGTGCAAGTAACGACGCGAAAACTCTGTCCAGTTCGGAACTAAAACGCAGTCAACGAGCAAAAGAGCTGTACACTTGAGTTTAAATTGAATACTCGTTCTAACTAAAAGAGAGTTAAATACAAACAAGACATCTTAACTTCGACCGGAGGTCTCGTTATGTCATTTCCGTGTAGGTCCAAAAATGATTCTGAATACATAGCTAGCATACAAATACAGTCCGTTATTAATCTACAAGTGTACCTGATATTCCTAGAGTTAATCAAGTCTTGGGATTTGGACGTAACCCCGACCAGACGACATTTTATTTGTAGCTTTCAATTCAAAGCACGTGTGTTGAAATCCTCTGAAATTAAAGGCCGTCCAGTTGTGGACGGTAAATAGCGGACAGATTTCTCATGGGGCCGGCTATAGCAGTAGTTGCAACTTAATCGAGACGCGGAGAAAGTCGGGAACATTAAAAGGAGTTTCGGTGTGGCGACTGGCGTGGCGTCGCAACACGTCTCGTAAATATGTTCCGCGATTGCCGCCGCTTTGTTTTATTCAGATAAATGTATCGCGTCACCGCCGACTTGCTTTATCGCTTTTATTATTCACTGCACTAATATTTTATTTCTCAAGTAAGCGATATCACACTGCAATATGAAGTGTAATAAAGTGGCTTCAGCTTCTTCATTGTTTAAATATCTTAAGAATAGGTGCCAGACACCTGTTTAATTTATCGTAGTGAATTTGCTGTAGGTGTCTTTACTAAGATCTTGTGTTCCTTGGTTCAACCAAGACACACCAGAGTAATAGAAATCCATCATCTGCATTGCTAATTTCACAAAGGAGCTTTAATAAAACAATATTGGTAATTCGCAGCGCTTTTAGTCAACAAAGACTGGAGTTCTCCTCAATGAAAAGGTAGGTATAGACTTTTGCACAATTCAGTGTTACGTATGGGCAGATCGAAGCGATCGGAATCCAATCTCGATATTGTGTAGTAACCCGCTGATGAGTGTGGAGTGAAAATTATTTTGGTGGTTCGGCGCCTGGCAACGTTTCAATCGGACGGCCGGCGGACGGCGGACGGCGGCCGGCGTGGATACAGTTTCGTGGAGTGTCGCACACTCGCACGCTTCGATCCGAACTTCACCGCTCGACACCGCTACACGCGACATACTTACTTAAAATAATATTAGTGATTGTGAAACGCCGACACTGAAATGTTTTGTTTATAGAAGATAAATCTAAATGTGCCGCCCGGCCGATCACCAACTAACTAGCCGTTTGGAAATTTATAGTGTTTACGTAACTACCAGGTATTGGCTGGTTCTGGTAAATGCAGTGGCAAGGTTATTATACTACGTAATGGGTATAATTCAGTCATTGATGATTAGAAATCGTAAACCGAATGCACTTGCTGGCATCAGTTCCATTGCCGATCAACGATATCTGGCTAACCAAAATACAGCTCTTTGTTCTTGAGTTCAATCTAAACAAATATACCTACGAGTACTTCTTGTTAAATGCCCTAAGTGTTAAAAACAAAAACAATTGGTACCGACTGAAAACAAGTTTAGCTGAGCTAACAAGTAAAAGAAAATACTTGAGGATAAAACTCCTTTGAATAAAACTGATTACCCCCGCCGAGAAAAACATCGTATTTAATAAAAATAGGTAGGTATTATATTATAAAAGTTCTTTATAAATATTCGCACAGCAGCGAATCCTTTGAAGTTTAATGTTCGTAACCTTAGGGCATTTTGTATTAGCTGTCCAAGTAGAAAAATGAATAATAATCTGGTTTTGTGAATGGAGTTGAAAGGGGGAAAATACGGCCGCCACAATAGCGGCCAGGCGGCCAGGCGGCCAGGCGGCCAGGCGGCCAGGCGGCCAGGCGGCCAGGCGGCCAGGCGGCCAGGCGGCCAGGCGGCCAGGCGGCCAGGCGGCCAGGCGGCCAGGCGGCCAGGCGGCCAGGCGGCCAGGCGGCCAGGCGGCCAGGCGGCCAGGCGGCCAGGCGGCCAGGCGGCCAGGCGGCCAGGCGGCCAGGCGGCCAGGCGGCCAGGCGGCCAGGCGGCCAGGCGGCCAGGCGGCCAGGCGGCCAGGCGGCCAGGCGGCCAGGCGGCCAGGCGGCCAGGCGGCCAGGCGGCCAGGCGGCCAGGCGGCCAGGCGGCCAGGCGGCCAGGCGGCCAGGCGGCCAGGCGGCCAGGCGGCCAGGCGGCCAGGCGGCCAGGCGGCCAGGCGGCCAGGCGGCCAGGCGGCCAGGCGGCCAGGCGGCCAGGCGGCCAGGCGGCCAGGCGGCCAGGCGGCCAGGCGGCCAGGCGGCCAGGCGGCCAGGCGGCCAGGCGGCCAGGCGGCCAGGCGGCCAGGCGGCCAGGCGGCCAGGCGGCCAGGCGGCCAGGCGGCCAGGCGGCCAGGCGGCCAGGCGGCCAGGCGGCCAGGCGGCCAGGCGGCCAGGCGGCCAGGCGGCCAGGCGGCCAGGCGGCCAGGCGGCCAGGCGGCCAGGCGGCCAGGCGGCCAGGCGGCCAGGCGGCCAGGCGGCCAGGCGGCCAGGCGGCCAGGCGGCCAGGCGGCCAGGCNCCACGCTAATCATAGCTGTGACTGCACTATTATTAGCTCACCTGCCAGTTCATTCCATTTACACTTGACTCTAAATATAGAACAATTATGGCACGAACTAAAGAGGTACATAAATCAGCAATTGCTGATCGCCATTGATATTATTGGCATATTTACCAAACTTGGCAGACGGGTTGATGATATCATACATCGTATGGAAGCTTAGCTGCACATCCTCTTGTCACCAAAATAAATGCCTGAAGGTACCTTTATACTTCACTGAAAACAACACAGTTGGTATCGATACTTCACGGTTTTTTTGCTAACAAAAAATAATTCCTGGAATAGCCTATATGTTTACTTTCTCTAAGAATTTCTAGGAAGTGGATGTCATGTCAGGTAGGTCATCGTGGTCGCCCACACAAAGCACCATGGTTGTCCCGTACATAGCCACCAGATTATTGAAAGATGGAACGAGATGCAGTTTGTTAGGCGTTCTAGCCCCAGGAAACTTAAAACTTACTAAAGTGTGTACACAGTCTAGTGCGTTTGTGTGTGTGTAGTGTGGGTGTGTATGTGTGTGTGTGCAGTATGTGTGTAACAGAGGTATGTTAGGCAGGTAAATACCCTTATTCGATGATTTAAATAAAATTTCGTTAGGTTCTTAAGAATATATCCCGAATAGTGCTTTAGACTGAAAAGAAAGAGTGAAAACAATACGTACTTCCACCTACATACGTTCAACATTCCTCGCTGAAACCAATGTATGTAATAAAAATTGGAAACGTGCCATAATAATTTGCAATTTAAAAAATTGCAATAGCGGTACGATTTGAAAATCTAAATCACGTAAGGGAATTCAGTGACGTCACTATTTATGTATTCGTAACATATTCCATAAGTTTGATCTCGTTCCTCATTTGCTGATGTCTGGCGAACCGCATGTAAATCTCAGGCTTACTCCTGCATAGCGTACCATTTTGAATTGCAAATGCAAATTAAGGCTTACTTCCTTTACCCTCTGGATTTCGATTGAATGCCTTGGACCGACTAATAGATTCTATACAAGTAAAGCGTAATCAGGTCGACATTAAATTGTTGAAAATGTTGTACCAACGAACGAAGTATTTTACTGAGATTGTTCTCTTGTGATGTAACAAAACGATCAGTGCTACATTTAAAGGTAATAGAGGTACTTTATACAAACACGATTTCCAATTTCAAATACGCTAGGTTAAACTAACATAAGCTATTATCATAAAATAGCAATATAGAGACATCGTAAACGCATAACCTTTGCCACACTCATCTGAGGAAGCATTTAACGCCCCCGCGTATATTGTGATTCATATCGAAATGCATTTCCAGGTTATACATATATATAGTCGACTGTTGACAGTCACTATGTACTATACCAGCAGCGATGTACGTCACGTGCTATATTTTGTTTTCAGAAATAAATCTAGAATATTCTAAGAGTATTTGTGTGTCTTCGCTGTAAAATGTTTTGCTTTAACCGAGCATACTTTTCATTTTTAGAATCTTCCATAAAATCAAACGATTTGTTGATATTGCGTGACGTTCTTAGTTTATTACAAGTTATTTTATGTACTTGGCTTTCCGCTTTTACTTTTTATAATAAGTATCTGCAAAAAGTGAATTGACTGTCTATTATTTTTTAAAGCTCGGAAAAACTTGGAATGTCCGAGCGCCTGAAGCCTTATAACTTTTAACAAGTTTATTAAAACTACCTCTGAGATACGTTTAATAGCTATTTCAAGTTCGCTTCTATATTTTATCTGATATCAAGATGAATTAAAGAAATTATGGATTTGTAGAACAGATACTGAAACTTTCAAGAATAAGGCATAGGAGTGTTATATGGACACCTTAAGCTTTGAGATTATACGAGTACCTATATCCCAAAAAATTTAGACGCGAAGGGTCATAAAAACACAACAGTTACTGTAACGATCTAAAAACCAAACAGGCACAAACGTTTTAGACAGTTAGGGACTTGGAAGAAAGAAATAAAAAGAAGAGAGAAAGTTACCATATTTCCGGAAAGTTCAGGAAATATGGCAATGATTTAATTCTAATATTATTTTTTAAAGGTTCTGGATTTTGGATACAGTTATGTTTCTTATTCTGACTATGTAAGCCCTAAACATTCTAACGATTTACACTCTTATTTTCTAAGAAAGCAATACAAACGTTCTTTGAGTATTGGTAGCTTTCTTTGTATTTTCTTCAAGAATTGAGTTAGGACTTAGTGCTGGAGCATCTTATGATTTATGCAATCGTTGTGTTAAACTGTTCCAGCTATTAAACATCATATTCCTTTCAAACCAGTCTCCATCACTCTGCTGCTGTTTCCAGGAATACTTGAACTTTAACAACATCTCTTTTGTTAAAAAAAAGTTCGACGCTTACCCTGTAACCACCCACGACCAATTAATTGGAAATCAACGTCGACTACAGCCCGTTTATATTTTATAACAAGGATTATAGTACCGAAGTTCTTTATCAACATTTCATGTTACACTGTAAAACGCCTACATATTGTGGTTTTTATAATACGATTTTTAACTATAATAATTTTTTATTTTATTTTTAACCCCGCCTACTACTATCCGAGAATATAGCTCAATAAAATAACATATTAATTTGTGTTTTACTTTAAAAACAGATTTTTTTTTAGGATTCCGTAGTAGGGAAAACGAGGAAGCCTTGTAGTTTCGCCATGTCTGTCAATCCCACATATGTCCGTCTGTCCGTCCGCGGTTTTACGCAAAGACTTATTGATGCTACGAAGCAGTTATTTTGATGCTTATTAGGGTTCCGAACCTCTATTTGGAAAACCGAAAAACCGAACCCTTATAATATCACTCGGTTGCCTCTGTGTCTGTCACAGCTGTTTTTCTCCGAATCTACTGGACCGATTCAGTTGAAATATGGTTCACATATAATCTTCTGTGACCCAAACACGGACGTGTAACGATAATAGATAAAGGGGCTCGAATATTTTTCTATGGGAGCTGGCATAGGCAACCGTCGCCATTTTGTTTTATTTTTTTCAAAATCACGGAGCGTTTTGGAGTAGCTATTATGTATATATGGGTAGTGGACACTTAAACAAAGAAAAAATGTGAACAGTATGGTGCCCTAAAGTATCACGCCAAACTTAAAAAAAGTTATTCCAGCTGTACCTTGTGACGTATCAAACGGAATAGCGTGTTGTGAATGTTTCGAATATATATTTTCATCATAAATTTTAATAAATGGTTTTGCGGTTATTCAATAAATCAGATGAAGAATGACCATTCACACCACCCCTTATCTCAGAAACTACTATAATAGTTCTTAGCCTATAGATTACAAGAAAACCTATAAGAAGTCTATGGTTTGAAAGTAACATGTTACAAAAATGAGATTCGTTTAGAACCTTTTGCATGCGAGTCCGACCCGCACTTGGTCGGTTTTAGATATAATATTAATCACGCCGACAAAGTTGTAAAATAAAATCTGCAAAACATATTTACTTTTTAAGGCAGAGGCCCTTAAAAAATACCAAACAAGTATAAAGGGGTTAATTTTTTTTAGTCGTCTATCTAATCGTGTGCTGTCTTTGGACAGGTCTGTCAAGCATAAAAGGAATCAGTACAAACCATTTTTCGCTTCAGAGATCTGTTTACGAAGTATTATGTTTTTAAGTGGTTTATTTTGTTTTTCAATCCATTCCCCAACTAAAAGCGAAACCATTGTTTTTGGATACCTAGTTATATTAAAAGTATGCACAGTAGTAGTATACAGGTTGTTCCAGAAGAGCGTGAACATATTTTAGGGTGGTGTTCTGTATCTGCTATACAGCTAGAAAAAAAAAGAAAATACTATTATTTTTTTCTAGTTGTACTGTACACCACCCTTAAATATGGCCGATTTTTAAAGCTTTTATTTTTTTTCGAGGTGGGTTTTTTTTGGTTAATATTTTTATTTTGATATTATTTCTTTACTCTAAAGCAGCTACAGAACACAACCCATAAGTATGACCACGCACTTCTGGAACACCCTGATTATTTATTTATTTATTTCGTAACAATTGCTTACAGTTTGCACCAAAGTGTATATAGCAAGCCAACAACATAGAATGCATCTTATAAACATTTATTACAAAAAAAATGAAACGAACGAATGTTCGTTATATTCGTTCGTTTCATTTTTTTGTAATAAAATGTTTAAAGGAAAACAGGCTTTACAAGTCAATGAGTAATAGTCGACCAACTTATAAAATGTAAATGACTAAGTAAAAATGTCGTTATAATCAATAGAAAGCGACTTAAAACTAAACATTTGTAACTTTGTAAACTTGTAGTAAAAGCTTAACTTATTTTTTAAGATGATTTACGGGACGGGTAACTACGCTCAAACCTCCTGATTATTTTATCCGGCCCTCAGAGAACCTCCCACCTGAGAATGCGCTGCCGTGGCCGACCTGGAAAATCCTAAATAGGCTCCGCACCCAGGTCGGTCGCACTAAAGATAACCTCCTCAAGTGGAGGTTCTCGGATGACTCCGATCTTCTGTGTTTGTGTGGCGTCGCTCCGCAGTCTATGGCTCACCTCTTGTCTTGCGCCGCATGCCCTGTCACCTGTACAGGTGAAGACCTTATGACTGCGTCAATGTTACTGTTGCTGAGTACTGGGCCAAGCATAAAATTTGATAATTGTATTTGCCACTGACACGCTAAGAACTACGGAACCCTTCTTTGTGCGTGGTTCAACACGCACTTTGCTGGTTTTTCTTATATTATGTATGTAGGACAATTTATAATGGAATTTTGAATGATCAAAGCGTACTGATGGGAGCGTAGGACTAAACCAAGCTCAATCGAATCGGAAGTCCCCGGGAAGCAGATGACACGAGTTACCTGTCGTTCATATTGTGCGACCCACTCTCGATTATAAGTGACCTATCATAATTGTGTTCAGCCTTACACCATTAAGGTATAGCGTATTTATAGTGTACTTTTTAACTTCGTAAGGTATTATCTATAACTGTACAAGATGTTTGCGGCACATACACTACCTACTGCTCAAAAGTATTTGGCAACCTGCATTTTGTGAGGCCGTCATTAAAATCAAAGGTGGACACATAGATGAGTCACAAAACTGTATTCTAGATGTTTAAAGAATTGCTACTAAATTAATAAAATAACCTGCTATGAGGTAGTTTCACTTATTAAATATTTTTCAAAAAACATTTTCTGGGTGGCCAAATACTTTTAAGCAGTAGTGTATGTGACGCAAAAATCTCATAGATAATGTCTGTTGAAAGTTAACTCCCGAGCGTAACAAGGGAGTTTGGAGTTTAACTCTCGTGAGTTAATCCAAGAATCCTGAATGCAGCGAGGGATTCAAGCTAGCCCAAGGCAAAGACACCTTAATCCCTGAGGAGCATATTCTACATTTCACACCTACTGCAAGAAAATAGAGCTCAAGCCATGAAGAGGGGTGGCTGGCCACCGCGATGGCCGCTCGTAGGCCCCCGCTGCTAGGACCAGGTCGGACGTCATAAGCTATGCCCCCGGCCCACCGCGGCGGCAATAATATTGTACTGAATTTTATTATAACCCCATAATATGATTTGAATTTCGAACCTCATTTTGACCGCGCGACCTGCACAGTACAGTAATGACATACTTTGGGTCAAGTTTGTATGACAAATAATTTGACATTTTCGTGCCGGTGGTGTGAAAATACACATATATCTTATTGATGTAAGGCTAAACACATTATAAGATATGTAGTAACTTCAAAAGGAATCGTAAAGTTCACGATACACCAAATGGGAGACTACGTAGTTACGTGTACGTCATGCGCAGTGCCGCGCTGCCGATGTTTACAAGCCGCATACTCCACATTTAACAGCTTGATTAATTACGGACTTCGATTATGCAACCGACACACTTGTATCATGTGATTGTTCGTACATCTAAAACGCTTCAGTGCCGTATTCCGCATCATTCTTGTTTTATTCTTGAACTAGCTTTTCCCGCGGCTTCGCTCAAATCAATATAAATTTTCGCAAAAAAGAACCATATAACCATCTCCAGAGTCCCATATTCTTTGTACCAAACTTCATTAAAATCGGATCGGTCATTTAGGCTGAGAACACAAAAACAAACAAACAATAAACTCACTTTCGCATAGGTTTTAGTTAGGATTTATCACTACTTTCCGCGCTTTGCATATTTTCATTTGTCCAAAGCGCGGCGGAGAAATATAGCGACACTTGCTTACAATACCTGTCGTCGTGATATTTTGCTGACTTTTATGCAACTACGCTTATAGCTTTTGTCATTCGTACTACTTACTTTCTTGTTTGTATTTTCTTGATTGATCATGATCTTAGTTATGCTGTATGAAATCGGGTTTCTCTATAGTTCTCACTTCTGCATAAGCACTGTGAGTTGTCAACATTGATATTGCTTATTACTACGGCAACGGGTGTGAGCAAAACCTTTGGATTGATTTCTGTAAGTTCGCAATAATGCTCATCTTATCATCTTACAGTACGTCTACTTAACAGTTTCCATTTTACAGAACCATCTTAGCAAATTTTCCTTTACAAACTCATAGAAAAGCTAGTACTCACTGAATATTGAAAAAGGAGTCGTTTCCTAGAAAGTCAAAAACATTTTTCGGTTAAAGTAAATACAAGATCTCGGAGCCACATTTCATTTTGATCCTAGTCTGAGTTGACCTATCTTAAAGGGTATTTACGTGTTTTCATCTAAAGAGTTTTCCCGAGTTCCTTTCATGAAACAGTTGCACTGGACGTACTGAGTAATAATATACAGTTAACATTTAACGGACGCTTGACTGCATGGCAGCGACAATAGCTGCGTAGGCAGATCATAGGAGAGCACGACGTAGACAAGCATTTAATTTACTAGCACGTTCAATATGTTAAAAACAAATATCACGTTTTGTTTGATTTACGACGTTTGAATGTAATTACTTTTCTTTTAACATCACAGCTAGCACATTTAAACATACATTTCACCAGGTCACCAATTTCATCAATAAACAAACATTTGAAGGTTAATCAACATTATATGTTGGGATGCCAAATAATAAATTAGGACTGAAAATAGCTTTCAAAAACATTGAACCCGTGAAAGAGAAACTTTTTATATACATATTTTCTTTTGTATATAAAAGTTTCTCCTTTAGAAATACAAATATCTGACCGTCGGAGATTTAATGTTTCGATGTTTTGCCAAAAAACATTCCACTCTGCTGGAGCATTGAGTAGGTATCTGATTTTACAATCTAGGCGAAAATGTTGTAATAAATAATAATGCGCATGTGTTTAATTTTGGCACATGCGTGTATGAGGCTGCGCGCGCGCCGGTCCGCGCAGTGAGAGCTCGCGCCCGCTCTACTCCGCCCGCCTCGCGCCGTCTCAAACGAATGCGCCCGAGTCGCTCGCTAACGAAAACACCCCTACAGCGTTCTTAAACTTTTCAATTAAACGTATGTGTTAATTTAATTATCGATATATAAGTTCATGTGACTACTCAGTTTATTTTTTTAAAGTAGCGTTTTACGTGTGCATCTTTAAGTGATTCTTGTAGTCAAAATCAGGGAATTAGTGCTTTTTATGCTTATGTAGGTATTTGGTGATCCTGATTAGTTAGATTTATGTGAAATTAATATGTTGCTACTGCATTTCTCCATCATTATTAATAATCTTTATACACATTCGTCCTATTTTTTATTTAATAAAAGTTAGAAGTACCTACCTAGTGGTAGTGGATGAGGTATTGTCTTTTGCTATCGTACATTTCTAAAGAACTAGGTACTTTGTGTGCATAGAAAATCTTTTCTTTTTGATTTGTTGTAAGTGAAAAAAGTTAAATAAATTATAAATGCCGACTTTTTACGTAAGCCAGGGTTCAATAACAAGAATGCTAAATGGCCTTTCTATAACGCAATAACGAAAAGTTGGAAAGCTTTTTAAAATGTCTTTTCAGTGTACATACAGTTAACAAAGTGTACGGGACGTTTGTAATACAAATTGTATAGAGTGGAAAAATAATGTGACAACAAAGCTTTGGCGGTTGCCGTCGACAAAGAGTTTCCATAAACAAGATTGAAACAATGAACACCCCTAGATTGGACTTCCTTTCATAAAACACCTTTAAAAGCTAACAATGTGCCTGTTAGAAAAAATGTTCGCAGAACTTTCTTGAAGCATGTTTGGAATAAAAATTAATTGAGGGAAAAAATTTGTTCCATAAAATATTGTATGCACTTAAAATAGTTTTCGATATCGGTTCACTATTTGATACCCTTTCAAGATCAATATTTATGATTTGGACGCGAGCCAATATTTTGAACCGGTTATCGATATTTATTTCTAGTCAATATTGGTGCTCAATAAAAAAATAGAGTCAGCATCCTCACATCACACTCGGGCGACACACGTGGGATTTGTCAAACTATGTACCATTTCCTGCTTGTTTGTAATAGACCTATGTATTCACATTTGAACTTTTCAATTAACAAGTAGGTCTTAAGGCCATATATTTTTCGGTCCTACAATAAATTCAGATCATCAAACGATTATTTGTTATATCTTTTACAATGTTTCAAATTGGATTATTTAGTAGTTACAATAAACTTTCAACTATCTTTGGTGCCTATTCATTTGCCGGTAGCCACATCATGTCGAAGTGTGTCCAAAAGATCAAAGTTTGTCACCAGTACCAACCTAGGTCTATTGACAGACTAAATAGCTACAATCCGTAGCAAGTCAAACAGTAAATGAAGGTCCCATTTCATGCGAAAGGAATCGTAAATAAAACCCTTCCCGTTTTAGATTCCCAGTTTGGTATAGGCGCAGTAAACAAACGGTCTCGATACTGCGAATTACTCTTACTGTCACATTTCGATCAGGGTTTAATTTGATCACGCCCACACGACGTCTATCAAAAATCATATAAATCTGGCGCAGGCACGTTTTAGGTCGCCACAGTGACCGTTCGCTTAAAAATAACCGCGCGTCCGTCCCGGCCGCCTGCCGCGCGCCGGTCGCAACGCACTCCACTGAGATTCGCGACATTTACATCGCCTGCACTTTCTATTTGTGACACCGCACCGGGGCTGCTTTCAGACACACCTTCGTCTATTGATTCGCATTAGGCGAAAACATTAACGAATTCTTTGTGAATAACTGGCGGTAAAAGCTTTTAGGTCAATTGTAGACTTGGGCTTTGGTTCAGAGCACCTGTCGAGATAGTGTAGGTTCGTCGATTAGTTCAGTAGCTACGTTTGAAAGTTATGTGACCAATTTGCCACTAGAATTTTGTAGTAAACTATCATAGTAAAAGTGTACTGTTATGAACGCAGCGGAGTAGGAGCGAGGTAGCCATGGTAGCCGGCGACGTCACACGGCGCGCCTCCATCACGGCGCCGTCGATGCACCGGCGGCCCTCTGCGCGCCGCGGCTCCCTCATCAAAAGCTCAACGTCTACGTCACAGGTAAACCAGTAGTGCTATTCTGTAATAATCTCACCCTGATATAACTTTTCACTGTGAGTTTTTTTCCAGAATCGACCGGCTGCAAATTTAAAATGCATCGGAAATAACGCATGCACTTTTTAGATTTTGGTTTTGTTGATTACCTGCAGTTCAATGAACTCTACGTTTTATGATGCCCCTAAAACCGTGAATGCCAATAAAATCTTTTTAATAACGATTAAAGCTCACCTACCTTACTGTTGACATGACATTTACAGATGTTGACTTTTATTTCATGTATACGTTGTATTGACCCGATCTAAACCTTTGTTCCCGTGAAACGTACCTAGCTGAAATAATATTCACGTGGAAAATAAAACTGAATTGTATGCTTGCCTTATAAAAATTAGGAAACCCCGAACAAATGAAACTATAATAAAAAATATATCTAGTCCAGTAATAATGCATAAGTACCATGCGGGTGTGTAGTGTTTAGTATAACTATTTTTGATATAACAACGAACGATGTCATTTCGTTTGATATAATTTGCGATTGTTATAATCATCTTTTTATAACAACTTATGACAGACGTCCAAAATATTTTATTTCATTTAATATAAGCTTCAGCTGACATATCATACACTTAAACCAATAATTTGAAAATAGTTGTTAAAAGTTATGTTCATTTTGTATAAAATTTGTCAATTTAACATGCACGGAATTAGTAAATGCATTCTGCATAGGCCAAGTTGCCGTCTCGAATAAGATGTGGCATTTGGAAACGCCACAGATCTAGTATCACGTATTTTATCGAATTTGTTATCGTGACTGAGGGAAGTTGACGCAGCCCTTCTGCGCGGGGCTCCTATTTCTGCATACAGGATTTAAAGAACCTTAACATGAAATAGGATCACGGGAGCTCACTGAAGCTCCCGCCGTCCCATTCGAACCTAACCTATCCGTGTCGGGGTGCCCCAAGTTCCCAAGGTGGCGCGGTCGCTCTTTGTGCAATGGTTAGATCAAATGTCAGTTATACAAGATGATAATTAGATCAAAAGAACGTTATACTAAATAAGAATACGTTTTACGTTTATGTTTTCTAATTCGGCAAATATTACTAGAATTTCATATAAATTGGCTCTTATTTTAGTCACAACAAATCGTAATTTACAATTTAGTACCCACATTTGTAATTCCCAAATTACTCATAAAATTGTCGAAGAACAAACTTTAATTTGATTTATATTTTTTAACGGTTATAAAAGTCTTTTTATTGAGTACATCGGTACGCAACGATTTTAACAAATCTCCATTAGTTTAAGACTTGGAGTGAAATTTAAAGACCAAAATTTCGTTTAATAATTTAATTCATAAAACTATTTAAACGAAATCTTGAGTCTTTGTCGTACAAATGAACGGGGATAGGTGAAGATATAAAATAGAAATAAAGACTTCATTGCTTATCTCAATAAAGTTGACAGTAAAGACTCAAATAAAGCTTTAAACACTTTGACATACAATTTATAACAATCTCACGTTCTTAATAAGAGCGAGACATAAAGCTATAAACTTTAAAATTAAAATATATTCGATAGTTAACAGAAAAGATGCTTTAATTTTAGTTAAAGGTTTCAAAATGTCAACGTGGAACTATTAATCTGTGATGTCAGTTTGGTATGAATAGTGATCACGTATGTGTATGTAGGTTGCTCTTGATTTTTTGACGACACACTGCCCGGGTATTTCCCTCAACACGGTGCTTTCGGTCTATGATTTAAAGATAGGAATATTGTTTCAGTTTATTCCGTAACTAACTTCTGCCAGCGATTTCATCCGTGTGAATGTCGGAAATCATTTCAAAGGGAACATACTACCGGGATAAATCCTATCCTTAGTCTTAATCCATGACATTGTCTACCAATGTGCCAAGTTTCATTCAAATCCGTTCAGCAGTTAAGGCGTGAAATGGTAACAAAGAGATCAACACAGTAACTTTCGCATGCAAGTAAGGAAGAAAATGGATGTTAACCTAGTTCCGACGTGTGTTTTTTCAGCTACGAATACCTACACCTCAACAGATATCTTGACGGGAATAATAAAACTTTGATTTAAATAATGCTTTCCCATTCGTTACTCCATCATCAAAATAAAACCATTCGACGTACATATTCTAATGGTGATGAATGTCAGTTGATAAAAAAATACCACTATATTACGTTTGTATCTCAAACTGCGTGAAAAACCTATTAGATATTAGATAATCCTATTCTTCTTGGTGACAAAACAGTGCGCCTACGTCATTACGTAGATTGAATTATAATGTCATTACATTCTAATTCAATCTTAGAACATTATTGATGATCATCTCAACGGAAGTCGTAATATGTACCATGTGTTTAATATATTTCTCACGGAATTATGCACTGAGTAAATAATTTATCTAATAGAATTGATGATTTTCGGATGGCACATATCATTTACGAAGGAGTTTCTACCTACTCATCTATTAATGTGTATTTATTGAATTTACCCATGTGATAATATCAGAGTATGTAAACATTTACCTATGTATGGCACAGTGATGAATATTTGCACGTAAAATTGGATTGCGTTCTAAATATTTAAACAGATTTAAATAACGGTCACAGTTCAGGATTCGCATTCAGATTGGTATTCATTTAAGTTTTTTTTCTGTTTTGAGTAATGCTTGTGAGCGTATCTTTGGATGATAGATTATATCTTCGAAAATATTGAAAGAAAATAAATACAGAATTCAAACAAAATAAAAGTCTTAATTTGACTACATTTAAACAACAGCGGATAATGAAACATTTCAACACAAAATGTTTGCAAAGAAACGAACCAGAATATTAAAGATCAAAAGATTTATCGAGACCACAGGAAGCCCACCCGCAGCAAGTGGGCAATTCAAAACTTATTTAAAATATGTATGTCCAAACAACCGACGAATGTATTTAAGAATTTCCATTTGTTCTATTTGTGGCACATGAAGACGAATCATAAACACAATCTGTGAGACAACTACGCAAACAAAAACTGTCTCTTTATTGCTTTCCATACGAAAATAAACTGCACAAACACTTAAAGCGATTTTCTCGAATGACCTTTGGATAAAATATGAAATATAATTATAGATCGCCACTTCATCTACATTTGACCGACGTCGCTGGCATTCTTAAAACATTATTTTAGAGAGCTTTTCATTCTAAGGTACTTATTAAATGAGATGTCACATTGAACCGTCGCTGCCGTCGTGAAGAGCGACTTCGCTTTCGTTAATATCGAATCTTAAATCGTAGTTTAAAAGCAAGTTGTTTAAAGTGTAAGACAGAACTCGTCATGCTTATGAAGTTATGGCGTTTGACAGGTTGGACAACGAGCACTTTATTACTGAAGACCATGTTTATAAGTAATAAGTGAATGAAATCATTCCATTACGTCATTGGCTTTTAGCTCATCATCTATCCAGATTATCCAGTCATATTACAGAAACCCTATTTCTTTGGCTGACTTTTCGAGGTTCAGCAAAATACATGTGTTTTCCTTTGACTCTGTGAACAGTGTGAAAAGCTTTGTGAGTCTTAAATAACACTTGTCCTAGTTTTAACCAGACTGTCATGATTATATCATTAATATTATAGTTTATTTTAAAACGGTTGCTAAATCAGTCTGGGGTGGCGACAATCGTTGCTGAAAACTTTGCATCGTTATTCTCTAACAAACAAAACCAAAAACATTTATTTTCTGAAATAAAATGGTTTGACTGTGCTGCTGAAGACTGGATTTATATTTAATAAACAGGTCTCAGCTACCTACCCACGTATGTTTCTTATATCGTTCGTGTATTTATGATAATGAAACTAAGTTCAGGGATCGCATAACATACGCTTATTTCATACCTTATATCTTAATGACTGCGATAATTATTTAGTTGTTAGCGAACAGGTAACCTTTAAGATGAGTATTTTATATCGAGAGATAACCGCGAGTACCTTCGGGTAACACACTTATGTTGTGTTTGAAATATAAGACTTGACTCTTGTTGGTTTTCAAATTCTAACATTTTCCACGGTACTTGAGCGGTGTTGACAGGGTCGGTATTATCCACACCTACGTGCGAGAAACTCAAACTTGTTGGCCGAAATCTGCCGCAATTTAAATCGAGGTTACTAAGACTAAATTTATAAAGACTAATAATAATTTTAAACCAAGAATGATCCACTAACTTTAAGAGTTTCAGCGTTAGTTACCTGCTAACTAGTTGCTTCGAAGTCTTGTTATCGTGATCTACGTTAAAAGGCACCGATTAAATAGTTACGGTAAAGTCTGCTTTGTAGTTAATCAGACCATCTTCTGCATCGTTTAGCTTTTAAAGTAAACTGACGTTGGTACCCCAGACTACAATCCTTTGGTTCTTAGATTATACTAAAAAAAAATCAAAAGTCCTTTATTCAATTTAGGTTGGGAGCCAGCGCTTTTTGAATGTCAAATGTTAACTTCAAGACAGTCTCTCAAAACGCCCGCACACATCACCACTTCCTAGTATTTTATATGGGAAAAAGTGGCGCAACAAACTCCCAAGAAACATTATCTTTGAAGCTAGAACTATGTTTAATCGTGTAAATAAAAGTGTGGTGTTCTTTGTAGGAGGTGCCATGGGACATCATCGACCGCTGCGCGCTGCCGATAGTGCTGTGCCACGCGCTGGCCGTGGTGCTCTCCACGCTGCTGAACGCCATGCACCTCAGCTCCGTGTCAGTGTTCACGCTGTTCCTCTGGTTCTCCATCTCCGTCACAGGCTCCTTGTGGTTCTATCATAACTTACAGGTATGATCTCATTATTATACAACGTGTAAAATAATAAACGCAAAACCTTAAATAGGTTACAATAACCTATTTCGGGTTTTGCGTTTATTTTTATACTTTTTTATGTGCTTATATATGCACTTGCATGTGTTTTCTTGCAGCAATATCTAAAGGCATTCATCTGACTGTTACGAACTCTTACCAAAAACAGAGCATAATTAAAAGGTAAAGGAAAGCCTATTTACAGTGCTTGTAAACTCAAAGAAAAACAGATGTACTACATTTTGAAGGATCAAGTCATTACAAACTAAAATAACATCTCTCATAAAAATTCAAAGTAATCAAATGTTTTACAAATCGGGAGGCTCTTAAAGTTTCTGCTCGTCTGCTCGTTTAACACAAATTGACAAATGTTTGTGTACGACTGCTTCAAGAGGTAAAAGTATTTAAAAATTATCATAATTCAACATAGCGTAGTTGCGTCAAGTTTTATGTAGGTATTACGTTATGTTTTTTCAAGTGGAACTTCACCAATAAACATTTTTTTTTTTTTAGCAAGCATGAGTTTTGATTCTTATGTAGACGAACACGGGGCATAGTTTACCAATTTTACGGTAGCCGTAAAGTATAAATAAATACATTTAAAACACGTAAAGTTGTAGCTGTCGTTAGTCAACACGTACAATATGCCAATCACTCACTGCCCACTACGTCTCTCGATTTATTTTTTAAACTATTACGTAAAGAACAGTTCAAGATTCGTTTATTTTTAAAGCATTTACTTTCACAAATGTTTTTCTAAGATAAAGAGCAGCTCAATTCGACGCGATCAATCCATCGAATCTGTAAACAAAATAGAGTCGTTCGTCTGTCTCATGATTTACAACATCAATCTGATATTGAATGTGCGTAATACGGAACATATGTATTATTAACTATGTGTCAAGGCGTGTGTAATTTTTACAGGAATATTAGAAGTATGTAAGCAGGTTTTTTTTGCGAACCAAAAACTCAAAGGCCACGTTAAATTTAGTTCGAAATTGCGTCATAAATAATGTCTTGAAAGTGCGGCCGCAACTACCTTCCTTAACAAGTTCATAGTTGAGTATTCCTGTATGAAGGAGCTCACAACACGAGACTGTATAAAGAAAACAGCTGTAGCACCTGTACAACCTCATTTAAATCAATGAATATTCATATCATAGCTCTCAGCCTCCCGCATGCAACAATTTAAATTTCCACAATTTAATTTACTCCACTGGGTATTTGTTACTGATAAACAATTATGTTTGGCGGTTTATTTAAATACGAAATAAAGCCTACTTAAGCTTCATTTGTTCCTGTTGAATATACATTTATGATCTATAAATACGATCTATTTACGGATCAAAATGTGTTCAGCGATGAAATATCACATACTGAATACACAGAGCTGATCAATGCCGCTGCAATAAATAGTCTCCGGGAGATGATGCCATATTTGCGTGCCAGTGAGCAAGTTATCAGCACATCGTTATATGCAAATGCCAACTCCACTTGCAAGTAACAATTCACGAATTCCAATTTGAACAGTATGTAACTATTTCTATCAAATGTATACGAAATTAATCCAATTGTGAACCAGTCGCAGGTTCTGTGTTCAATCACTGGCAGTATTTGTAACGAACTGGTGCCAAACATTAACTACTGGACCACTTACAAGCAGGAATAGAAATTGCATTTAAAACAGTCCACCATTTATCATTTGATTTATAGTCGGCAGTAATTTACAGTGCCATTGTAAACTTTGTAGTGTAGTTTAGAACAAATTGGACAAGTTTAAGGTTCATATGTGCCTCCAATCTTATGAGTGCGATTTGATGAGACTTTAAAAATATTATGAATAAAGATAATAACATAGACGGAAAATTTCGGTTATTCAGAAGATTGATAAAAAAATATTGTAGTTATGTAATTACATTGATTACTTATAAGTCCTTACTGAGACAAACTTTTGCAAAAGGTACACAAACATTTTTTCAATTATGATCTTTATTTGGTCAACCCGAAACATAATGAGCCATTCAGGAGACTTTCCGTGACGGGCATCTTAAACATTAGGTACATAGACGAAATCTGCAGAGTATCAGATCTCTGCAAGCACATTCTGAGAGAACGTGAACGGACTGCTGAAGGCGAATCGGGGTAAATTAAAATTCATAAAGCAATGGATAAGAGATTTTTCCCCTAAGAAAGTCGTTAACACCCACACTATGCCTTTGTGGGTTGCTCAATCGTAGAACAACTCCCACTAAATAAAGATTTAATGCCAAAACAACCTTAAGAGGGAACAGGTTTCATGGAGCGGCTCGTGCGTTACCAATATTCTGACGGAAGTTAGGAACACGCATTTGTGCAATCTTGGTATTATTAGTTCATGAATCTGTTGCCACGCGCCGCGACCTACTTCACATGGAATCGTCTGTAACCTTCAGCTCAGAATTATTTTATAGAAACTACAGAAAGTTCAATTTCAGTTTTGTCCAAAACCAAATTATTTGAACAACGCGAACGGGTTGAAGGAACTTTTACATAAAGTCGTCAAAAGTTCTTTGTATGCCGAATTTTCATTGTTTCCCTTCACACCTAAGTAGGCTAAAACTATAACAATTTAGATAAGAGGAATCGGAATGTTCAGAGAGCCAATAACTGTTATACAATTTAGTTTTATGGTCGGATCGGCGATTACTAAGCAAGTGGACGTCTTGCTGCTGCATGAATATTCTTCTGAGGTTTCCATTGATTAATTTTCTTTGATGACAAAATCTAAAAAAAATCTGTGAAATTATAAGTGACTATAAATACGGTGTGTTTGGAAGCGTTGTAGAGCTGAACTCTCGTTTACGAAGCTCTTGTATTTTGACTGTACCTCGCCCAAACGTGGCTAGACTGGCAAATCTGTTTCATCCGATTATACTTAGACGGCTATTTTATGTTTATTGTTACTTACGACTTTAAGTACGGGATGCATCTTGAAATAAGTTGAACTTGATAAAAATATTGTTATTGTCTGAAATAACTTCTACATTATACACACTGATCTAAGTTATCAAGGGAAATGTGTGTGTGAGTGTGTGCTGTCATAAAACCAATTCAATTGATTAATTGATTATTTCATGAGTTTAAGTTCGCTGACATTTATAGCAAGTATATATGAAATTCAAAATGTGGGTCCTCTGTATCTAATCGTTCGTGATTTGACAAATATGAAGCTTCCCCGCCACATTCAGTAAAAATTTAAAATGGCGATTAAAACCTAACGTAGGCGTCGTTACTAAGAAAAATCTAAACATTTTCATTACATTAATTAAATCAATTATCTTTAATGTGAATTCGATAGAACAGAACCGTGAGACAAGACGTCGAGATTAGGTATGTAACAAATCAAAAATACATAAAATGTGGAAAGTAATATGGTATCTAGGCCTCGGGAGAATACGCCTTTGCTTCGTTTTTTACGAATAAACATCTAGGAGATTACCTGAGCCGAGCAGAGCATATCGAATCAGGTCGCAGCCTCTCTGGGGGAGGATACAATAACTCAATTTCTGAAGGAATAAAAGTCAACTGAACAGTTTAACAATGAGAGCACTTGTAATTGAAACATAAAACTACACATAAAACACGTTTCTCTATAACGGAGGAGCTGCATGTTGCGATGATAAATAGAAAAAGTTAGGTATATGAATCACAGCAAACTCTGAAATAGATAACGCATTTTACCCCGTGTTTATCTGCAACTGGATATTTGCTTGAAACTGAAATGAAAAACTAAATTGCTGGATTTTATAGAATTTGTAACGAGATTGCACGCGAACAAGTTAGATAATTTTGATTTGTTACCGAGCCGCTGTTAGTGGTTGACTGTTATAGCAATCCTAAAGTAGAAAATTAACAACATAATTTAAGATTTAGTCATAAACACTTTGTACCAAATGCCATAAAACATTATGGCATTTATTATAATTAAACTGTAATAAATAACTAAAAGTTAAATAAGTTGCCGCACGTGTGACCTAAGAATTACTTTCGTTATACCTCTTTCGTATCTACGAGTAATAGTACAGCAGTAGTGTATAACGTACATTATATCTAAGTACCTAGAACTTATAATAAGTATATCTTACTTAACAATAAAAAAGTGCCAACCCTTGAAAACTACACATAAAAGCTTGGTCGGGTCATAAAAGCGCATCTTCACCTTATAAAATGAATATTCTGATATATTGTGTAATATTACCCCTAAAATGTCAGTGCGAATGTGTCGCATTACAAATTGCCAAGGAGATTGCAACAATAGTACCATTGTGCCAGCCTCCGTACTTGCGTCATCAATCCATTCGAAAGTCCGATTTAAAATAGGTTAATGGTCGTGTTTTTACTGAATAGACACTACTAAATAAAATATTCATGGTGTTTTCTTACTAACTCCAAATATTTTTATGAGGGAATCTACATTTGAACTTTCGGTTTTATAAACTATGAATGAAAGAAAACAGCGCCGCTTGTAAAACAATATCTGATATTTTTACTAGTTTAATGTTGTTAGTTTAGTGTTATAATCTAAGTAAACAGTTGTTAACATAATTTTATTTATCAAAACATTTCAACGATAAATTATAGTTAAAATAAAATATACGTGTATTTAGGTAAATCTGCCTATCGGTGCATATACGGGTCGTATATTACTCTTTCAACTAGTGCGCAGCCTTGCTTTTGAAAGCGCGCTCTACATTTCTATGCTGTAGTGCAAACGGGAAGCAAAATGATGCATGAAACGAGTAGGAACACTCATTACCAAATGTACGCAAACACAATATGTGATTGGTGCGTGACTCCGACCAGTGAGAGGACTACAAGATTAAGAATTAACGATCAGGCAACCCTGAAATAGTTAACCTCGAACGTCACTGCGTCACGCATAGGTACTAACAAATGCTTGAATAAAATATTCACTCAGCTGTTATTATAACGGACATCAATCAAGCTGTCGCCATCTATTTTCGACGAAAACTTAATTTCGTCGCCCGCCCATTATATCTGATATAGCAAAACGTTCGTACCCTAATGAGATATAATTATTTTAGGCGTAGAAACAATACTGACATGATTGAAAGGGTTCAGGGATTTTTGATAAGCCTAAAGTGTAAATGAAAGGCGAGGGTAACTTATTCCGTGACCTTTTTGTTAGTTCAATTTCGAACGAAAGATCCGTTTCATTGACCCCGCGGAGTACACTTGCGTTATTCATTAACCAAATGCTTATGCTTAACAGGTGACAGCTGCTGGTAAAGCAGTTCTAGTAACAGGCTGTGACAACGTGCTGGGGAACGCTCTGGCTCGCCGTCTGGACGACCTCGGCTACCACGTGTTCGCTGGCTTCCAGAGTAAAGCTGGCAACATCGACGCTGACATGCTCAAGGAAGACTGTTCTGGAAGACTACACACTCTCCAGCTTGACATTACCTCAGAAACTCAAGTAAATCTTTTTTTAACACATTAAAAAAATGCATTTACGAAGCCTGTATACATTGTTCGAATGATAAAATTACGCACCATACAATGGAACATGCGATAAAATAGGTTCTCTCATCTTAGCACCTATTTTACCGCACTCCTCATTGTATAGCGCCGTGCGTATTCTTTACGGATGTTTTTATTTCCAAAAAAAAATAAGAGCTCCACCAAGGAGTTTGACATTACTAGAATAAATAAGCTGAATGATCAAACCTCCTTGGAAGCGCTTTTGCTCAAAACGTTTGTCTTACTTTAACACTAAAGAGAAAATGAGACGAAAGATGTAGTTCTAATTTTTACCACGTGCACGTGGTGCCATTTGCAAATACGCGCTATTTTCAAAAGGAACGTCAAAGATTGTTGCGACTTTCCGACTGAAATCTAAAAACAAACAGTTTGTTTCATTACCTATTGTACTGTTTCCTCGCAATTGTGTTGAAAAACGTTGTATGAAACATGTGCGGAAATTGGTTTTTACAAACTCGTGACTTTTGTCTACTCATTTGTAAAAACCTAGTATCATAATCGTCGTCTAATATATAACGTTATATATATCGTCAATAGGGCATTTGACTTTTTAAATCTTATTAGTCCGTCAGTTAGATTATCGAAAAATATTAGATACGTATTTCTTATTTAAATAAATAAATAATATTTTATTAAATCAATAAAAATAATACGAAGATAAAACGCAGCAATGCCCATGTACCACTAATGTACATAAAGTTTAAATAAATAAATAAATAAATCAATGATAAGGATTGGGGGTGTGTAACGTCACTTTTCAGTAAAAAGTGTACTGGTAAGTGTCGTCACACGAATTTTCAACGCACTGTCGCGTCGTTGTAAATTCGTGTGACGATTTTTTCTTTTGTAATGTAAACAAAAAATCGTCTTCATTTTTTGAAAATGAAAAATTCGTGTCCAATATTTTTTGGAAATCTATCTGACGAACTAATTAGATTTTTTAGTCAAATACTCTATTGTCTATGTACCTATTTGAACAAATTATATCTTCATTTATGAATATGTTCAATTGTATTATGGTAGTTATTTCGTAATAGGAGTACGAGTAGGTACCTTATCGTATTAAATGTATTAGTTGGCTTCTATATTTATTTATAGGTACGCCGCAAACTACGTACACATTGTTAAAATTAAAGGAACTGTTTTTAATACTTAGGTACCTACTTAACCTTTTCTCATTGAAAAGGAAAACCTAGGAAACTCCCACACAGAACAGTCAATTAAGGTAGATTCATTTTAAAGGTTGTTAGTTGAATCCGCAAATCCTATTGTATGTAAATAAGTATCATTAATGTAATCCTGAATATCTCGGCAAAGTCTCCTTATATAATATCCATTGTAGCCTCATAGCTTAAGCCGCTAGTATCAAGTATATAGCCAAAGTCTTTGTAAATTAATTTTGTACGTGTACCGCTCCTAGCAAACCCCAATTTGGGGATGTAGGTACCTACTCGACTCTAAATTAATTCAGGTTGGCAACGAAAAAGAAAATGTTACAATCACGAGGTCGGGGCCCACCGCCCACGTTTTACAACATTAAAAACGATGTACTGTTCTAATCGTGGTACAAAATCGCCTAATTTGTGCACATTCGTTAAACTCCCTTTTTCTTCCTGTTGTACGTTCCGCTCCGTCGACGCCCGATAACGCACGACTTCAAAATAAATTTACGATTCGCACAGCGTTCCCGACTTTTGATAAGAATAATTGCCCAAATTCTGGAGTGAAACAAACTTGTTTTGTTATCAGCAGATTTTGTTTGCGTCTATGAGATAAAAGTTTTGATAAACATAATGTGAATCGTAATTTTTTAAGGCCTGCTTGCACCAACAATCACTAAACACATTTTAACATAATTTGTTCTGTTAATTTTATATAATCAAACAACTGACAGAAGCAAATGTTAGATATATTTACCGCTAAACATATTCAGTGAGTGATTTGTAATGCAGGTAAGTAATCCAGTTCAAAAAGTTATCTGACTAGGTACCCATGTAGCCGTTAGTGTATTTTTTCTAATTCAATTATGTTGTATAGTATCTGATTTACCCTCATAACCTATCCATGGCAACACCACACAACCCCAGGCCCGCAGGCATCGCACCGGGTGGACCGCCAACGCATTTGAGTTTGCTCGCCATCAACGGTCAGCTGCTGTCGATAGTCTTTTGGAGGAACTGATTGAATGATTAAAAGTGTTCTACTCTCAATTAACTCTTTCTCAATATAATCCTTCACGAAGTAATAAAATTGCTGGCTAAAAATCGAAACTAATTTATTTCCTCGTTACAGATTTGTAACTGTAACAGTTTCTTGACGACCACAATAGTAGGTAGTCTTCAAATCATTTTCATACAATTTTTGAAATTGATACCAAAAGAAGACTACGACAATGTATTTTTGGTACCAGTTTCCATTTGTAAAGTATATTCTTGCTGTGCTGATTAGCATGCATATGAAAATGTTTTTTCAACTCTCAGAACACCGAACTACAATCACTAAAAACATATTTCAGACTTGATTTCGAACTCGAATTTTCGATAAATATCGATAATATTTTTGCACAAAAACCTCTTAGAAGTCTTTCTGACTTTAAGTTTTGTTTATTTTTAATGGCAAGTTTTATGGGATCAAGACAGGTATTTCAAAACGAACGTCCAAATCTACTACTATAAATTAATATTTTTAAAGTATATTACAATTTATTCGTCGCAACATAAATCTAGATCTTTCCAACAATTCGTAAAAACAGATTGACGTGTCCCATTTCCACACAGTATCTATTTACGAGCAAGCATGCGAAATCTAGCGGCGAGTCCTCGCAACGTAACGTAAAACGTTTGGTTAACATGTAACTGTTTTGTGTTAGATTCTTTCGGCTTCGCTGTACATCGTGGACCACCTGCCAGAGGGCGCGCAGGGGCTGTGGGCCATCGTTAACTGCGAGTCGTGGTGCGCGCTCGGCGAACTAGAGTGGGTGCCGTTCTCCGTGATCAAACGAGCCATGGACGTCAACTTGCTCGGTGAGTAGATACTGCGAACTACGCGGTGCTACGAGCCCTACGAACTTACTGGTTTGTGAAAATGTCGCTAGATGGCGTTAGTAGTCGCTAAGTAAAAATAAGTTAGGCGTGCCGCACCAGACACTAGATTGATTTATAAGAAATCGAGAAGTACATTTTATTAAATAGGTAAAGGTACCGCTTTTATATATGTGCTAACTTAGCTGAACAAGTGAAAACCGTAGTAGGTATCCACTACAATCCAGTTTTCATTACGATTTTGGATTCAGTTATAAATAAATTGTAGGTGATGCGTAATCCAGATTTGAATTCGATATTTTTATCAGCACACTCCAACAATAGTTTGTTTACTTAAGAAATTCTCGCTTTAAAAGAGCGTCTCATTTTACTTTTGATATAACATCAAGATTTCTCGCGTAAACCAATTTTACTTTTGAAACGCTACCATAATTCAAAAAGAATATTAACATCATAATGGAAAACTTAATATTGCAGAGGAAAAAACAAAGATTTAATTTTACGGAGCAAAAAATTACACGTTTCCTCGAAGTTAATTAAGTCCAGGAATTTATTCTTAGCGGTGTGCTAATTAGCAAAGATGTCTAGGCATCTTCGGTTTTCTAACGGTAGTAATAATGTGATCCAGGTGTCAACACAGATAAAAAGTTATCAAGGGAAAAAATGCTTCTAAAAATACTCTGTGATTCATGCCCAACTCGAAAGTCGAAAGCGACGTTTGTTTTTCGCAATGTCTAGTCACTTTGATCTAAATTTTGTTGGTCAGCTTTCTTTGAAATCGATCCTAGGGTATGCGCCCATGTAATGTTGGATTACATGGGCGGTAAGAACTTTATGTAACTAACTTTATTGTCTGTCTGTTAATTAGCCACCGAAACCATATATGTGACCCTCTTAAAGTCCCCATTTGCTCCTTTCTATATGAGGGTTTTCCGCTAACTTCTTCAAAACCACGCAACGCATTTCACAAATAGAAAAAGCGATTAACGAGGAGATTAATATTTATCTAAATTGCACCTGCGCGAATCGAAGTTGTGCAGTATATCTTACCATTATTACATCTCATCACATTAATTACTGTCAGACAGAATCGAATATGTCTGATCTATACTTAATTCTTCCACTGTACCTACTTACGACAAATCGACGTGATATTTTGGACCTTTTGCACAGACATAGTTCATGGGCTGGAGACTGACTTGGATAAATGGGCAAATAGAATATACTTAGGCTACCTTTTATCCAGGATAAATGTACGGCCTCCGTGGGAAGTCAAGTCACGAATTCAAAGATAGATATTGTATAAGCATCGAGTCTACGACATACGAGTACTAAATGTTGGTATGGAAAAAGTTTTCTTTGCGATTTGTGGCTTTTTTAGTACTCAAACCTCAGTAGTTCCAGACTTTTGTGTTCCTTACTAGAAACAGGATCGATTGGCATAAAAAAGTATTTGTTTAAATTGCCCATGTATTTGCTGACTGCATATTGCTTTCAAAATCTGAGAATTCAGTTAGCAATTTACCCAAATAGGCAAGGACAGTCTCTTAAACCTTTTCGATACCTACCGCGATTTTTTCAGAAAGCCTCCCTGTTTATCAAGAATTTCTTGCTAGTTTTATTACAATCTTACGGTGTTTGCAATAATCCGGTGACATACCTACATAGATGGAACTAGTCTTTATTGTACACCGTTAGATACAAATTACAATAAAGGTTTAAAAAGTAATAGGATGTATCATAAAAAACAATGGGTAGTGTTATCGCTAAAAGCGATCTTTTAGTGACAACCTTTGGATGGATTTGAAAGAGAACAAGAAAACATACGCAGGCAGCCCTTGGTTACATAGTTTCCTTTTAATGGTCGGTTTTGTTAGCTATTAAGGTTTTTACTATACGTGGTGTGTTGCAGGTCCGGCTCGGCTGGTGCAGGTGATGCTGCCGCTGGTGCGGCGCGCACGCGGGCGCGTGGTGCTGGCCTCGTCTATCCTCACACACGTGGCGGCGCCCGTACGCGGCGTGCACGCAGCGTCCTTGGCCGCACTCGACGCCCTGGCCGCCTGTCTCCGACGTGAGCTCAAACCGCGAGGCGTGGATTGCGTAAGTTTTTTTTTATATTGTCCCACTGCTGGGCAAAAGTCTTCCCCATTTCAGTCTTTCCAACGTTCTTAGTGTTTTGCTTTCTTGCCAACGTTTCTATAGCCTGCCTTGGCTACGACGCCGTAAGTTTTACTATGTCTGTTTATTGATAGGCTCTCATTTAGGGCATGCAATTATCCGGCCTATTTTACTATCCGGATAATAACCAAAATACTATCCGGATTTAACCGGGTAATCCAAATTTTTCGGATTTCATCGTAAAAATTAAAAAAGGAATATAAACAATCAATTCTTTTTATTTCAATTATTAATTATTAAATAAATTAAAAAAAAAAAAATTATACGAATAAATTCATAATAACATCCTTGTTTTCTGTAGGTACCTACTCATAATGATTTCATGAGATAAAAGTTTATGAAAACATTATATCAAGGATTTGAATTAAATAAAGGCTACTATGTAATTTCCACAGGTTCAGTGCACTTACCTAGTGTGAACTATAACCTAAACTATTTCAGTAGGAGCCAATGTTGGCACTACAGTAAAATGAAATATGCAGCCACTTCTCCAAAAACAACACATTTGAAAGAATCATAAACTTTTCCGAAAAAGATTGCTTTTGGAATTCTTCTATAAATAATCCATTCTCCCTCTGAGCCCACGCCTAGTAACTGTAGCAGTCTCAAAACAATGTTTTACATACGTATTTCGAGCTCCAAAAGAGACTATTCCCTCTGCGATTACCTTGATGTCATGTCATACAAATGAGTAATAAGTAGGTAAATTTACAAACAGTGTGTCTTTTGGTGCCAAAACGTTGTGATCATGTTAACCTTAATGTTCGACAAACATTGAATCTGTCAAACAATACGAACTGCGAAAGTCGACGTCAAATAACAATGGCAACTAAAATACATTTGATGTTCACTATCACCTAGTTGTTAATCTGTTGTACCTCTGACGTTTGCGAAACTCGGGCATAGTTGATACTTTAGTAACACTCGGCGAACTAATAGCAGCGCCTATTCTATATAATAGATACATGTAGAGCAAACCCGAGATTGTCCGCAAATCCCGTGCCTAGAATATAAAACTATTTTCCCTGGAACCCGTTTTGATTAATCACGAGGGGCACGGAGCAATGCCGTTTAAAAAATGTCGCCCAAGAAACTCTTTTTCGTACTGTTACATTTTTTTGCTTGCGCTCTATTCAATCAATGTCTTGCCGAGCTACTCATTTATCTAGAAGCCTAGTTCTAGCCTAGAATTTATATCTTGAATACATTTGTATGCCAAGAGGTCAGAACTCAGGACTGCAATGAGGTTTAATATTAATATTTCAGCTGTCTCACCGTGCCATCACAAACGAGGTGGTATAATTTTAGATTAGTTGGAAGCGCACTTAAATTAGCTTAGTGCTCGTTATCCTTTATGATGCGAGTTGAACCTAATCAAACTGCCTTGTATTATTCATAGCGGCCTGGGGTGTATCGTTGTATGAAACCTATTTTCCTAAATGGGACACCTACATATAGTCTGTCCAATGACATATGAGTTTTGTATCTATGAAAGTGAGCTCCAAAAGTAATACGTTGGCGGCGCCTGCAGCTGTGTTTCATTTTGATTACTGGGTGGGATGGCGAGACTGTCAAATAAAAACCGGCAAAGTGTTATAGTGAAGGGTTCCGTAGTTACCTGTGTCGTAAATGCATGACAAAAAATCAATAGCTAATTTTACTATAACATTGCAAAGTTACAAACGCACTTAGTTTTAAGTCATTTTCTATGGAATTATTAAGAAATTTTTAGTTATCCAGTTACATTTTATAGGTTGATCGACCATAACTCGTTAACTTGTAAAGCCTACTTAGCAGTGATAGTTGTCCTATTAAATTCGTTATATATTCAACTACCTCATGGTAGTTGCATATATTGTTAAATATCATTATGTTTCACGTCTCCAAAAACAACCGTTTAGCTGGCCCTTCCCCCCTCTGCCAGCTAAACGGTTGTTACTTAGCACTGCACTTAGCAACCCACTCCATGGGATAGACGATAAAAAAAAGAAAGAACAGTTCATATTACCTTTTTTTTCGGCGTAATTAATATCAAAATTCTAACTTTCTAGTGTTACGCGTCTTTGAGCTAAACCGCAGACCGACATACAGACAAACGGACATGACGAAACTATCAGTGTTCCTTGTTGACTACGGAGCCCTAAAAAGTAGCAATTACACAAAACAAATGAAAGTACTACTATTGCGTTTATTACTGCTAAGTATAACCAAGATTGCTTGATCTAAATTCTGTATTTTGGGTTCTTAAAACATCCTTCAATATTTTAATTACAAATCCAAATCCTACAAAATTGGCTATTGCGAATCCAGATTAAGTAGTGTTAAAACTTTACTACCTTCGCTGTCTGGATTAGTGCCTGATACAAATGGTGACTTATGTTACCCATATGAAATTCGCAACATAACTAGCGAACTGTGGATGTGTACATGTATACATGTGTACATCCATCATCGGCGACCACCCTTTACGGCTCTTATGGTGATACGAGTATGTTAATGAACCCATTTGAAATTGTTAATGAGTTCAATGCGCACTGAAATAACACTTTTTCTCAAATATTTATTCAATTTTGGCAACATACAGTTCTGTTAATACCTACACCTAAATAAAATCGCGAATCTTTGACGCACCAAATAAACTTGCTCTTGACGTCAAATGCAATATTTTTATTTTCACGATTACTGATTCACCGCTTGAGAGATATTTTAAAGATGTACCTACTAGATTAGTACATAGCGAAGGTATGACGTAGCTGTCTGAATTTTAGTTTGATTTCAAATGGCAGTGTATAAATATCATTAAGACAGTATAGGAGGGTACAAAGCGAGAGTCAATTACCGCACACACCCACTCACTCCGTCAAGAGTAAACGAAATACCGCGTTAATTAATGTTCAGTGAGTAAATAATTGGCTTATCGTCATTTCGCGTGAGCAAATATCCAAACCAATTTTATAATAGAATAAGTTTTCTTGTTCTTAACTTATTTGAAAGCCATTGTAGGTTAACAATGTTGTTAATAAATAGCAAAATTATAATGATTTAAAGGTATTATTCTTCTCGGCGTTGTTTTTCTCATTTTATAATTAATTTTATTCCACAAAAACAGATCGGAATATCAGATATCGACGTGCGATATGATATAACGCAGATTATTCCAGATATTAACTTCACATTACGCAACTTCGCTTTCGCATGTACCTACCCGCTAGCTACATATTGAATGTAACCGCCACCGAAATGTCCGCCAGACGCAGATACAAGCGAACCAATATTGATCGGATGCCAATGTGGTAACAATTAAAACTCGACGCGTGTCCAATTGACACGCACGTACGAACATACATACGTGTATATATGTATGAATATTCGGTAAAACAAACCCTTCAAATTAACGTAAATGACCGGTACCGTAACTCACACTTTTATGCTAAAATGTTATTGTTTTGTTAAAATCCGAAACAAAACCGTAGCGTTACAAAACGTGATTATTTTCATTTTGTCAAAGATTGAGTGATTCACTCCCAAAGGCATCACCTTAATTGAAACTTGGCACGACAAGTTTGTGACTTCTTTATCCAAAAGAAAACCTGCAAAGCTTCCTTATTTATTTGTCTTTTATAAGTGAAAAACTGTATCAAAATCAATCGCGTGATTTAGAAGAAATAAGTGGAAAACCAGACAGAGGGAGACAGTGACTCATTTTTATACTATTTATATACAACATGTATATAAATAGTATAAACACACATTGATACACACATTGATGACATAAATACACATTGCCTTGTGAGAAGTTTTTATGAAGCTTATACAAAACCCCAGACACAAAATTAAATAAATTTAACTTTAGAGACTACACATCAATCTCTTGGCTACTCTTCTCTCCTTTCCAAGCATAATCCGTAGAGCAAAGTTTCCATTAGTGCCGCGGAACTTTCTCAAGTATGTTTGGTAAGCCTGTGTATCGAGACATCACCGCATAATGCTGATAAAACTTTTACATTGGTTCTATCGTACAGATCGATAGATTCTCATATCGTAGATTTCAGTCATACCTACCCTTCATAATCATGATTTACCTAAGAATAGAAAATAGACTTTTATCTATCCTTGTATCCCGATTACGTAGAGAGACGTGATCATTTATGTACTTACGCCAAACTTAAATGTTTGAAACTAATATTAAGTGGTTCCGTTGGCAGGTGGTGGTAGCGGCTGGCGAGTACACCACCGGCAGCGCATGGCTCTCCGAGGAGAAACTTCTGGAACAAGCGCGCGACATGTGGAAGAGACTTAGCGACGAACAAAAAGGCGCATACGGCGAAGACTACTTCGAAAACGCCCTGCGCAGCCTCGAGAAGTACACCAAAGGCGCTGTGAGTACCAAAAACGTGACTACGCTTAATTTCTTCCTATTTATAGCTTTACTTGTATGTTTGTATGAAGACGGCGGGCGACGCCTCAATATCACATTCCTAAACTATAGGTAGGCGTGTAGACCTGCCTACGCCACCACTTTTCTTTATCCCGCTTTACGTCCCACAAAATATTGATACCGTTACTCATTTTCACCTCTATGGTTCGCTCTTCGTCCGGAAAAGGTCATATAAGAATTTATAATGACAAGCTACCGTCCCATAATTTGAATATCAAGGCTGCTAAAATAGGTTGCATGTTTTTTAAATCAAAAACGGAAATGTTGTTGACTTTTTCATAAAGTTAGGAAAAAATAAGAAGGATGACTTAAAAAATGTGCTTACGCAAAACTTTGTGATTTTTCGACTTTAATAAAAAGATTTTGCATAAGAATGTGTGTTAAATAACAAAGAAATCATGTTTTGGATCACTTCACTTGTTTTTGGGTACGCTTGTGATACCTTTCTCCTTCTACGAGTAATATAATAGGAATATAATAATAATAATATAATTTATTCTGTACTTGAGGTAGGTATGACTCTTGAACGTTGGTGTCTCATTTGGATTCTGTACATCCAATTCGGAACACGTCCATTTTTCGGAAAACAATTAATTACTAAAACTTCGGTCCAAAAACGTATTTCAGAGACCAAGGAAAGAAAATTTGGATTCTAGTCTAGAATCTTTAAAACAGAAATATTTATTTCCTGTAGTCCAGGCTCAATTTATTGTGTTTCAATAATATATTAGGTATGGTGTTAAATGAAACTTTCAGTTCGCATGTGAACCTTCCTTTGGGGAAAATTTACCACTTAATGTTGATTGATCTTCTATTAATTTTATTAATGTGTTATAGAAAGTCAATAGTGAGTAGATGGATTGGGTATCGTATAGTTACTATGGGCCATCAATCAACGATTCCGTAATTACGTAGGTTCACGTTAACAATATCAAAAGCTGAGAAATCAATACTCAGCCCAAACAGCTTTCATAAACAAACTCCTTCGTAGAATCAATTTCCATCTCCTTCTCACTGCATAATTATTTCTCTCGGTCGTATTTACCCACCTACTGTTGGCCTTCGCAAAGTTCCTAAGAAAATTATACTTACTTATCTTTCTATTTCCAATGTTAACGTTACAAAATATGATACATAAAATATGATAAAATTGGATGGAGCGATCTCTCTAAAGATCAACAGATTTAATTTTAGATGAGAAGTAGGTACCGAGAGTAAAACCTATATAAATCACTTTCTACATTCGTCTACCTACTGAACAACAACGAACAAAACCAGTGATGTGAGATTTACATAGTGAGCCTTCTTTGTTATTTACACATCAGTGATTTTATCTCCTTTTATTGTTTACGCTTCATTAGCGGTTCGATCACATCGGGGGCAGCTGGGTGTATGGTAACTAATGAGTTGTGTCCGCAGGACGCCGACCTGACCGCCGTAACACGCGCGCTGAGTGACGGCGTGACACGCACCTTCCCGCTCGCGCGCTACACGCCCGTGTCCCCGCGGGAGAAGCTCAAGTCCTTGCTGGCGGAGCACATGCCGCGCTCCCTCTACGAAGGCCTCTACACCGATTAAACGGGAAGCCTGCTCAACGTCTACCAACTAATGAATACCTCGGTTTATGTTTCACTGATCCTGCAAACAACACCGCTTTTATATCTACAGCAACAATTTTTAATTTACGTCGTTTTAAGTCGGTATAAAGGTCAAATGTGAAAAACAAAATATAACCGACGGTGCTGTTCATCGGACCTACCATGAAAATACGAATTCACTTTCATCTCGAACTTTATTTACGCACGAATTCTTTTTACGGGATCTGAACGTTGGAGTTTCTATAAATGGTGGGCCTTAGATCATTCGTTGTACAAATCTTACTGAAAAGTACGATATTGATCCTATCATCAAACGATTGATATCACGCTCGAAAGGATCAACAAACTGCACTAAATATAGACGTGTATTTGAGAAGCTGGCATAGTTGCTATCTCAGAGCAATAAACAATTAGCATCTACATAATACGTGGCTAACGTATTCGGCGTGTGCCAAATGAAACTCTCATGCAGAGCACTCGACTTACGTAAGCGTATCAGTTGAAGGCAGTTTACTGATTCTGGCTCCAGCACACTTGAACACGTTTCTATACATCACCTACTCACCAAAAACTGTTGGCGTCGCCGCCACCCAGGGACATTAATAAATTAGGAACATTAACAATCCTATTAGCATTAAAATAAAAAGCCTTTGTCTGTTATCTAAATGTCAGCCAATGTGGCTGTTGGTGACATTTCGTTAATTTACAAAAGATTCACTCGACCGTTTCATTATAATCTCCGTTTTCATCTTTTGAGTAAATTAGATACCACTTCAAAAGTATCTAGATCCGGTTCTAGGGCAACAGTCGCCAGTAAAATTAAATAAAATGAAATTGCTCGAGCTACTGTTGCTCGTTTCATATCAAGTTACCTTTGTAAAAGTATAAGTTGTAATATAAAAGTCAACAAGATGTCGTTGTGTTTTGAACCTTGATAAGTAGGTAGTGAGTACCTATATGTTAGTACTCAGGTCAGCTTGACCCGATTATTTGTTGGCACTCGATCAATTCTGTCAGTCGCGTATGTTGCTGATCCATTTTCGCATTTAATGTGTGGTTTTCCATCATTAAGGCTAGGGTAATTACTGAATAGTTAATTGGTCGAAATAAACGTTATATAAACCATAAACTTGAAGGTAGTGGTTATGGGATCATAAGACATTTATTATTATGAACTTGCAGCTCGTGCAAGTCTCTTGCGAGTCGCAAAGTTTTCCCCGCGATACGCTAAGTGTTTACGTGAAGCCCAAAAGATAAAGTGTTTAAACACTAAGTAAGTTAAATAATATAAGTGGCCGGCATTCGCCCGCCAGAGGAAGTATGTTTATTTAAGACTCTGAACGAAGATCCTTTAAAATGAAAATCTGCTGCCTTAAAATTTTGGTTTAAATAAGGTGAAAATTTAATCTATACTTGTTAATGTACAAAAACGAAATTGTGTATATTCACAGTTGTAGATAAAATGTAAAATATTCGTTGTGAACAGTATTTTGAATAAATGTTCCCGTGTGTTATACTCGTAAGATCGTCATTAGCTCACGTCATCAACATAATGATCAACTGGAGGCCTCCTCTGGTTGGCAGCGCATGATAGAGATTCCATTTTTTCATTTATGTTTGTAATTACTTGCTTTATGTGTGTGTATTCGTATTATGTTAAAATGCAGCTGGTACGTGTAGCATGAATACATTATCGCCACCTGCTTGCTGCATTTTTGAAGTGCATTTAAGTGCGGCGTACAGACATAATTCGTTACTGTCTAGATTAATTTTAGTTCTATCGCGTGTGAGATAATTTTATATAATGTGTCTTTTTAATAAATAAAAAAGTAAATGGTTGTTTTATTTGCCAAATCAACTTAAGAATGGAAGATAAGTACCCATTTTCTTCCTAGGCTTTTTTTTTTTCATTATGTTTGTCCTTCTTTCACTCGTTTCGAAAGTCATGAAATTAGGCTAATGGATAGTTCGTGACAATGTTACTCTGTGCCTGAATTCCACGAGAAAAATCAAAATAAGGAGGTACTACACCTAATGAATATTAAAAATCAAAAGTTTTACTTTTAATACCTCGAAGAAGGTAATCAAAGCCTGCAAGAGGATTACGTCAGCCGGATGGACAGCGAATCCGCAGCGCGATCATAAATCCGCATATGTAGCAGCTGCCTACGTACGTAGCACGACGCGCACGTACTCGTAGCAATCTACGTAGCAGAGACTCATATATTTAGTATTGGACTGCTACAAGCTTGTATTGCGCACCTTTTATATTTGTTTAAACGCTATATTGTATTTGGGCTTTGTGCATTCTTCTATATAAATTGAGTATATCCAGAACTCGCGTTTTGCATTGATTCAACTTTTGTGAAAATCGGTGCTGAAGACGAGGCCAATACCGTAAGGCATTATGTACTACAAGTTTTAGCCCGCGGTTTCGCTCGCTTTAAAGTAGCTTATAGCCGTCTCCAGGGTCCATCTATTTGGGCGCCCTGCGGACTCTCCGTCCGCTTACCGGCCCATCGTGCTGCTCGACGAGGTGGGCAAGCTCTTTGAAAGAGTAATTGCAAACCGCCTCGTCGGGCACCTGGTGAGGGTGGGGCCGAATCTGGCGGAGAACCAGTTCGGTTTCCGCACGGGGCGATCAACGGTGGACGCCATCATGCGCGTGAGAGCCTTCACGACGAGGAATTCGGTGTCCCGGGGCAGGGTCGTCTTGGCGGTGTCTCTTGACATCGCCAATGCCTTTAACTCCCTGCCCTGGAGTTGCATCAGGGAGGCACTCCGGTATCATCGGATGCCGACCTACCTCCGTCGCGTGGTCGAGGCCTATTTGACGGACAGGGCCGTCATCTACCCCGGTCACCGGGGTGAGTGGAACCGGCGAGAGATGTCGTGCGGTGTTCCACAGGGTTCGGTTCTGGGGCCGCTCCTGTGGGACATCGGCTACGACTGGGTGCTGCGTGCTGACCTCCCTAGCGGCGTCAGCGTAATCTGTTACGCTGACGATACGCTAGTTCTGGCACAGGGGAGGTCGCATCAGGCGGCGGCCGACTTGATGACACGCGGGGTCGCGATAGTCGTTGGAAGGATCCGGCAATTGGGTCTCGAGGTGGCCCTGCACAAGTCCGAGGCCATGTGCTTTCATGGTTCTCGGAACAGGCCACCAGCGGGATCCCAAGTAACGGTAGGAGGGGTTCACATCGGCGTCGGGTCGACGATTAAGTACTTGGGGCTCGTTCTCGACAGCCGATGGAACTTCGAGGAGCACTTCCGACGTTTGGCTCCCAGACTGGAGCGGGCTGGGGCTGCCTTCAAGCGGCTCCTGCCCAATCTAGGTGGTCCAAATGCCTCCTGCCGGAAGCTTTATGCGGGGATCGTGCGGTCCATGGCCCTTTATGGAGCCCCAGTGTGGGCGCTCACACTGAGGGGGCGACCAGCCCGCCAACTCAATTCGTCCCAAAGGGTCATGGCCATCCGGCTGGCCCGGGGATACCGCACGGTCTCCGGCGAGGCAGCGAGCCTCCTAGCCGGATTACCGCCATGGGATCTGGAGGCGAGAGCCCTCGCGCACGTCTACGCGTGGCGCGTGGAGGCGCTTCGCCGGGGCGAAACTCCGCTGCCGCAGCAAATTGCGGCGCGGCGGACGGAGCTCCGGCAGGATACCATGGCGGTATGGAGACAGCGACTATCGCGACCCAGCGCTGGGCACGCCACTATTGCGGCGGTAAGGCCCCTCTTTGAGGAGTGGCTGGAGAGGCGCCACGGCGTCCTCACCTTCCGCCTGACGCAGGTGCTTACCGGACACGGCTGTTTCGGGAGGTACCTGTTTCGGATTAAGCGGGAGGACACGCCCGGGTGTCAGCACTGTGAGGATCGCCCGGAGGACACGGTGGAGCATACGGTGGAGGTCTGCCCTGCTTGGGCGGAGCACCGCCGTGTCCTCATCGAGGCGATCGGCGGCGGCGACCTCTCGCGTCCGGCCTTGGTTGAATCCATGGTCCGGAGCGAAGAGGCTTGGGAAGCGGTCACCTCCTTCTGCGAAGCAGTAATGCTAGCGAAGGAGGAGGCGGGCCGCGCGAGGGAAAGGCAAGGCCTTCGCCCCAACCGCCGCAACAGGAGAAGACGCCCCGGGCGTCGGGAGTCGCAGGGCGATCCCCGGCCACCGTAGGCGCGGGCCTGCGGACGGCGAGCATTGGGTGGCTCGCTGTCCGATCACCACCAGGCCCGGGTCGATGGCGCGTTGTGTTTCACGCGCGCCTCAAAGAGATGTCAGCATAGAAGACGGGGCCAGCCTGCCAGGGTTGCGGAATTTGTTCGAAAGAGTCACCGCGGCCCTGGAACGCAAAGGGCTTTAGAAGGAACACGGATGGGTTTTAGTCAGTAAAAGTCTGACACGCCCTTCCGCTCAACCCAGAGCGGAAGAAGTCATTTGATGATTTCCCATCCTTAAAAAAAAAAAAAAAAAAAGGGTCCGTCTATCTCTGTACCAAAATTCATCAATATCGGTTCTGCGATTTAGGCATGAAAGCGTAAAGGTAAAGGTAAAAACTTTTGAAAAATTGATTAGTAACGAATCCATGAACTAGAATCAAGAAAGAGGTGAACCATAACCACTACAATCTTAGGTAAAAGTCATGCCTAGCCTTTAAATCTAATAGGCAATGTAAGGGTCCATGTTCATTTATTTCTAGACTAATTAGCAATGTTTACCAGCGATAATGGTCGTAATTAAGTTTAAATGTATGCAAAGCTCATGTTTAAAGAGAAGCAAGCGGCGCGGCGGCGGAAACACGAAGTGCCGGGGCTTCCATGTCAAATTATAAATTATTGTATGCTCTTAGAACGCTGCATAAGATTGCATAATATGGTTTCGGAAAGTCTATACATATAGTTAAGTTGTAACTGGCTGAAGAATTGTATCTACCAGTTTGTATGTTTGTAAGCGCATTACACAAAAACTATTGCAAGAAATAGATGCGGGTTTCACGATTGTATTTTTGCAGGTCTAACTTAAAATCTGGTACCAGTTTCAACTTTAAATACCGCCTAGAAAACGAGTTATGTTAAGTGTTGTTTTAACTGTTTCACGTGAGCGAGGGCGCGAGCACAACTAGTTAATCAATGAAACCATGTTTTACATTTACTAAGGACCCTGTGGTCTGCAGTAACAAATGGTTATTTACGAGTGAATGCTTTGAAAGGTACACTTTACAGATTATAATACAATTATCATAATCCCTCGGTGTGAGCAGGATCAGACATCTGTCTCCCAAGCGCAGTAATGCCAACTCACTGTAGCATATTCACACCAACTAGCACCTGTAGTAACACTATAAGTAGGTACCATGCAAAAAGAATCGATCATACAATATGAAATACGTCATATGATGTGTGTGTGTGAAAACTTCCTACGCATTTCAAATGTAACGCACATTTGAAATGCGTAGGAAGTTTTCCTTCTGAAAACTAAACTTTTCCTATTACGACTGCCATTTCCTACCACAGTGTATTTTATTTAATCCAAAGGTTGACTAATAGCTAATGCCTTGTAGCATTAAAGTTTATATAAATAAATTTATCTCTACAACCAGTGCTTCAACATCGAAGTAGGTACGAAGTTCTACAGTCGTTGAAGAACCAAACAGATACAGTCAACGAAGAAATCGAGCCTCCAAAAGAAAAAATAATAACACAGTCTTAATTTAATAAAGTGACTTTCTCTACCAGGAAAGTGTACATTCACGAAAATAGGAAAACTTTTGAATTAGCAACATAACACGAAGTAGATACAATTTTCCCGGAGCTAGGCTGAAGTTCTCGAAAGCGCAGCATCGGCCAACTTATCGCTCCACCGACTCGTAGGTACGTTGTTGACCCAGTTTACCGTACTTTAATTATTTAATCAGAACATAAGTAGGCTGTATCAGCGATTTTTTGCCATCAATTTTGTAGTGCACTTGACATGTGCATGCTCTGAATAATTAAAAAGATTCTCGCTTGTCAATTCTCGTGCTTAAAAAGCGCTCTATTCAAATCCCAATATCCTATCAGCTATAGTTAAGGTCAATAACTACAACAAGTTTGACAAGATTTTTTGTTTTAATCAAAAACCAGACAGATTGCGACTGAGATGCATGAGAGCATTGCGAACGCAAATGCTCCTAAAATTCGAAAATTGTCCATCAGTTTCGTTATTTCAGTAAAAAGACCAAGAGGTCGACACCATAAACAGACATGATATCTCAGACCTTGGGATCCTCCTCTAGACGTCAACCCTAAGGGACCAATAAAAAGCAAGATCTGTGGCGAAATCAGACATTACGTAGCACCTATTTTAGTCTGAATCATCAGATTCAGAATGAGGTAAAAATAAGTCCTTGATTTTTAATAAAACTATATTATGATGTCAATGCGGAGCTTATATTTCTGTCCGCAGGTATTAAAGAAACCTAGCATGAAGGCTCACTCTAGCTCCCATTCGTCCCCTTCGAACCCGTGTTGTGTGTGTTGTTTGTGCATGTTCTCGAGCTCGCTTCGTTCGCTCTTGGACTAGTTATATAAAAATATTCAGTTGTATATCGAATTGTTCAGTATACCAAAAATCGTTCAACAACTAGAAAAATACCTTGTCTACCACATGTTTGTTACCTATGGTATTAATTATCAATCTATCTATACTAATATTAAGGCTGAAGAGTTTTTTTGTTTGTTTGAACGCTCTAATCTCTGGAACTACCAGTCGTATTTTTTTTGTATATGATAGCCACATTCATGAGGAAGGCTATAGGCTATACGGAACACGGAAAAACAGGGTAGGTATGAGTGTACGAAGTCGCGGGCAAAGCTAGTTGCTGGATAAAGAAAACGCTATGTCATTTGAGCATTACGGGTTTTGATAATATAACAAATGTTATTAAACTAAATTAGCGACATTCCAGGTATAAGTATCGGTTGATATTCGCCAAAAGATATGCCTCGCGATCGTGCCAGCAAATCCACATTATTTACTGTAGGGTAACCGTAATTTAAAGATGGTAATTCTTATTACCTTAGCCTAACCTGATAAAGACCAAGATCCTAAGACTACAAATTTTCAGATTTAAGATACAAAAAGCACACATTATATGAGTAGGTACATTATTGTAACGATAAAAATTTATACAAGTCAAGTTGCTGTACAAGCCAAACTCACTTCATAAGATGGCCGCTGGCCGTTTCCCACGGTCTGAATGTTTCAGCGATCACAAAAGAAATATATTAAAATGAACGATATTTCAATATTGCCTCCCTTTCAAATGCAGAGTATCTTCAAGATAAAACCTTCTTTCAGTAAAAACTTATGGGTAGGTAGGTACCTATAGCATTGTTAAAGTTTCCGGTTATAGAAGATGACTTTTCTATTTGTGGTCGAAAAATGAAAAGCTCGCTAATCGTTTAGACACCAACGATGTTAGCGATCGATCAAAGTTAACGTCACGACATAGTTGCAAAGAATTCAAAAACAACATTATTCCGGATGACTTGTAATGTAAGCTAATCTCGGACTATAATAATTTAATATTTTCTCTCCTAAATCTATCACGAGAGCACGTGTAACAAAGATTAATGGCCACTGAACGAACTGAACTTCCACTTATTTTGGAACTTCTTTAATGGCATTAACTACAGTTTGTTAACGATGCCAAAGCTTAAGAGAGTTTTCACTGTTTATTTATATTCATCTCAATTTACTTAATTCAGTTCGTATCGGTTTCCGATGCAATTGCTTTTGTGGTATCCAAACACAAATTGTGCCACTCATGTGGCAGCTGTAATGTGCCCGTGGGAGCCTGGGGTCAGATGTGCGACCTCGACCTGAATACTGAGCTGCAAAGGTCATGTGGGCTGCAGCCAAAGGCTAGGTTCACACAAAAGATACTTGTAACTTCAACTCGACAGTGTTTTACAAAAATGTGAAAGAGTTTACGTTTTAAGAATTTTATGACAAGAAGAAAAACAAATGTGCTATGTAAAGTCAAAAAAATACGTATGTATTCATACGAGTATGTATTCATTTCACAAAAACCACGCGGGTTCTCGACGGAAAACTTTGGAATGCGTGAAAAATAAACCCTCATTCCGCTAACTTAAGCGATTGAGGACTCTCATACGCTGGTTCTCTTCCGCAACTTCCATTTTCAAGTTCACGGGAGTACCTTATCTTCCATTTTCCACAGATTTCAAGTACCTACTACGCACCTGACCTTTATGAAGGACACCACAAATAGGGTCGCTGAATGACATTCTAGCTTGGGCGTCCTCTTCTGACGCTTCTATTCACATTTCGCAGTAAGTCCTTTTAATACACTTTTCGTCCTTTTCCGAAGACACTCTGAATCAAATTAGGTCATAATATGATTTGATTTCAGACTGTAAAAACATTTGATTTCATACAGATCGGTGGTTTTAATGTACATTGTATGTAATATTTTGAAACTTTGGAAAACCAACCAAAACCACAAGAGTCTATGAAATGACTATAGTTTATATCCTAGGTAGTAGTGCAACTGAAAAGCGGTTATTACCCAAAGTGTTTGCGTCACACCGTCACACGTGTACGTGAAAGTTTCCAGTTTGTAATTACAACATCCGGACATCGCTGCTGTGATGCTTCTCTGATGCAGGTACCGTGTCAACGAGACTTTACATTACACCGCCGAGACCACCCACCACCCGCCTACCTGCAAATGGCTACACTGTCATTGAAAAATATGACTCCAGCCAACTTCCAGCCGTGTTGAATAAAATCTCTCTCATGTGGATTTTCACAGTAGACACAATAGGTACAGGTTTTACCTAATAGGTACCACTTTGAAATATTGAAAACAGTTTGTTTATTCTTTTTGTTCGTGACTAATTTGTGTCAACAATGTTATATAAATTATCTCGTGACTAAATTTAAACCAATTTGCTGGTCTGGAGTGATAAAGGAAAATAGTGTTGTTGAAGGTGTGTAGGTAGAAGGTAGACAGACGCAAACTTTGAAGAACACTCCACTGCTGATATGGACATCTCCTCACTACTGCCACCGGAGGAGATTCTATGATCGATTGGCGAGAATTGCTGAATGTAAATTTTATGGATCACTTACCTACCTAATATTTACGAGTGTAGCTTCACCGGATGCTCCGTACATAAATTATCAAGCAAATAGTCCATTTGGAAAATTGAAATTCTATCGGAATTCCGTAATAAAATACCTTTATTTTTTTAATGTTGCTAGGTGATACTGTTCGAAGGATAAAACACGGTAGGTACAGGAGTAACGATTAAATCTCGATCGATTTCCGAAACATGGCACTAACGCCGCCGCCGCCGTGCGCCGTGTGATTAACGTGAAGACGAATCTAGTTTTCTTATTTGTTTCACTCTCTGTAGTCTGTAGATTACGTAAAATTAAATCTCAGTAACATTCATGAATAGGTACCTACTTTAAATATGAAAATATTTGAACATGCTGATGCTATACCTACACGCGTCTTCGTCTGGTTGGAAGATTGGACCTAAGAACTGTATTCTCAATTATGTAGATTATTCAAGTTTTCAGTTACCCGTGCTGACAATTTGGCATATTCATAGTTCAACTTAGACTTCGACCTAAATTGAATAAAAGCAAACTGGCGATTAATTTCAATATTATTAAATTCTTGAAAGTTGTAAAATTGTGGGTAGGTAATCTAAAAGGTTACGATAACTTCGAGTACCTACTTACTTACTACTTAGGTAGGTACCTACTGTACCTACTGCGGTCTCGTGGGCCATGTTTATTTTAGCATTGCAGATGCGTCGTTTTGTTGTGAACTAGTACATCCCCACTCTTTAATAATGCAGATGTTAATACTACCCACTTGTTGCTCACTTGTTCGGAAATAAACTAGATACAACAATTTTACTATCCACTTAACCATCCCACTACATGGATAATATAGGTACCTACCTACCTAAAATAAAGAAAGTAGGTATTTGATCTACTTACGAGTACCTTCTAACAAAAGTTCCTCAATATTTTTGTCTCATGTAATATTATTATTATTTATTATACATAAGACAAAAATATTGAGGAACTTTTAATAATATTACCTATGTAGAATTATTTATCTAGGTATCTTGAAATACAACAACTGATTTTCCAATATTCCGTTCTTATTTGTTGGCACAATCTTGGAAGTTGGCCTCAGGGTTTTGATGAAATTGGGTGAATCTACCTCTTTCCGATTCCATAAAACGATTTACATAGCGTTCGGGAGTTTGGGATAACTCATTTAGTGAGGCAAATAACCGTAGGAGAGCTTTAGATCTGCTGTCGTAGGCAGAGGCGGCTTTCACCTCGTGCCACACATTAGCTGGATCACTTTATGATTATTATCATCTAGGTAGGTGCCTATATTTACTCCTAATGTGCGCAGAAATGTTTAAGCACAAAGATCGTGTAGACAGATTCAGGAGATCTTATTAAATACCTAAATCGTCAGTTTCTAATGTTTCATTCATGTCAGTCATTCAAAAGTTTAAAGCCCACCCAGCTAGCAAAATAGAAGCTAGCAAAATAGCCCCAGGAATATTTTTTTATTAGAACTTATATATTACAAAAGGCTTATATGCGTCCCAACCATGAAAGCATATCTTATAAAGGCATGTTACAAAACGTTTTGAGCTATAAGAACATTCACACTTATTAAGAACTCTATAAAACGTATAAAAGAAAAACATTTCTCAGAACAAACGTTTTATAAGGGCACTTCACTTTATAAGACGAATTGCTCTTGATCATTATTTACACTTATAGAAGCAACTTATAGGTAAACAAATTCGTTCCGATTAAAGTCTACAGTAAATGTTTTATTAGACTTCTGCTCATACTAAAGCTTTGTATACCTCAACTGCTGTAAAACCAACAAATCATTAGTGTAATTTTGTAAAAAAAAGAAGGCGATGTAAGTGGACTGTAGATATGTGTTATTGATTAGAGGAAATGAAATAAAACTAAAGCTCAGATTAAAAGGATTTTAGTGGGTAATTTGATGAATAATATAACATTTATACAACAAAACATAAACGAAACAGAATGACAGTCAAAATAAAAAATATAAATTCTTCTAAAAAGTCATTGCAACCAAGGAGTTCGCAACATTCCACCACCTTGTGCACAAAAGTGCACAAACTAATAGTTGGTTTTATGTGGAAATCTTGACAAGCTTCTTAGTTGGCCGACGAAGAAAACCACCCGAAGTAGCTTCGTCCACCACCCTTACTATATCATCCTTGCCAGGAACGGTAGCAGCAACGCGGCCACGTGGCCAAGTTCCACGAGGAAAATTTTCATGAACTATGAAGACAATGTCCCCAATTTTGAGAGCTTGCTCTCTGCTGTCCCCAATCTGTCGGCGGTTGCATAGTGGGTAAAATTTCTCTTGTCCATCGGTGCCAAAACTGGTCAGCCAGTCGTAGTGCTTTCCGCTAATCTGATCTTCTCAATAAGTCCTGGTCATCCAGTGTTGAAGGAAGATTGGTTTTGATTTGGTCGGACGATGAGCCAAGCAGAAAATTAAAAGGAGTGAGCGTCTCTTGGTCTTCGTGGCAAACTGAAACGTGACTAAGTGGTCGAGAGTTGACAATAGCTTCGGCTTCTAACAAGAGGGTCACGAGCACTTCTTCTTTCAGTGCGTTTTCGTACAGGGTGGCATTTAATGCTATTTTTACGCTGCGGACCAGCCTTTCCCAACATCCACCAAAGAACGGAGCTGAAGCGGGGATGAAGTTCCCCCTATTTGCGGCAGAATTTTCAACTTCAGGATGGTAAAATTCGCGTAGTATTCGGTTTACACCAACAAAACATTCGGACAACGGTCCGAATATATTGTGTCGGGAGTGCCTCTTCTAGCAATAAAACGTCGTAGGCTCTTTAGGGCAGAATCCGCTGTCAGCGAATGCACCAATTCTAAATGGACGACGTCATGCAGGTAAAAAGGGCAACATAACGTTTTTCTCTCCATCGGCCAATGGAAGTGAGGATGGGGCCAAAATAATCCACGCCAGTATATGTAAATGGACGGCGATGGTGAGCATGCCGCTGTGCCGGAAGATCCCCTGTCTTAGGACTGATTGGTTGAGCCTTCTTGATTTTGCAGAATAAACATTAGTGGGCCACACTTCGGACAGTACTGCGCATGCGTAAGATACAGAATTTCTGTCTCAACTCATTAATTACAGTTTCGTTGTTGGCATGGCCTGCTTTGCGGTGAAAATATTGTATCAACAAACAGGCGACATGGTGCCAGCCATCTTATGGAATGAGGTGTTTCACATCGGCGCTGGCGTTTTCGACTGCTCTTATTCTTCCATCTAAGCGTAACAAACCGTCTTCTCCCAAGGTGTTTTCCCATCTAGATTAAAAGAGTCTATAATTAAACCACTTTTCAAAAAGGGGAACTGTACTGATATGGGCAATTACAGACCCATTACACTGATCCCAATCTTTGCAAAAATTTTTGAAAAAGCTATGCATGATAAAATCAATAACTTTGTAACTAAATACAATTTAATCGTGGAAAACCAGTTTGGCTTTAGGAAGAACAGTTCAACGACTCTAGCCTGTTTTTCTTTAGTGAGACTAATTACCGAAGCTCTTAATAAAAAAATGTCAACTTTATCGGTATTCTTAGATATGAGCAAAGCATTCGATTTTGTTTGCCACGAACGATTACTCTGCAAGCTAGAGAAATATGGCATCAGAGGCAAAGCGCAGGATTGGCTTAAAAGCTATTTGTCTAATCGCCAACAGAAAACTGTTATTTCTAGGATAGAGAATAATACTAGGAAGACATATTGCTCAGAACTAAAAATCAATAGCGCTGGGGTCCCGCAAGGAAGTATACTGGGTCCGCCATTATTTATATTATATATTAATGACCTCAAAAAATGTTTAAAATATGATTGTATTCAATTTGCTGACGATACTACTTTAACGATAAAATGCTCCAACAAAACTGACATAGAAAATGATACAAATAATGAATTAATTAAAGTGATAAGATGGCTAGAAGACAATAATCTTCATGTAAATATTGAAAAAACCAAAATAATTCAATTTCAAACTTGTAACTTGTCAGTAATACCAACACCAATCAGACATAACAATGCAATTCTGCAACCAGAACCATCAGCTTTATTTTTAGGAATTGTAATTGACAACAAATTGAACTGGAAGGAACATGTAGAAAGAGTATGCAGTAAGCTCGATAAGTTTGTATATGCTCTTCGCAAGTTAAGACTAGTGTCCAGTAAAAAAACCGTCCTAAATGCTTATCATGGATATGTTTCATCAGTATTGCGTTACGGCCTAGTGATATGGGGTAATTCAGTGGATGTGGAAGGAGCATTCAAGGTGCAAAAAAAATGTATCAGAGCCATTAGCGGAGCAGAATATCTTGACCATTGCAGGCCATTGTTTAAAGAATTAAAAATTCTCCCACTCCCATGTCTGTATATTTTTGAAGTTTGTCTATTTGTAAAAAAATACCCTCATCTTTTTGTATTGAATGAGCAAGTCTCCGAAAGACTTAACAAAAAAAATGCCGGTAAATTACTAGTACCCGCTCAGAGATTGCATTTATACAGTAGAAATGCCAGTTGTATGACTGTTAAAATTTATAATAAATTACCACCTGGCCTGAGAATGTTACCAATTAATAAATTTAAGCATACAATGTTTACTTGGCTCTTGGACATGTGTTTTTATTCCGTCAATGAATTTTTAAATCATACATTTTGAAATAATTTTATTGATCACTTTAGTACTTTGACAAAATATGAATTCTTTGACAATGTAATTTTTATTTTTGACATTTGTAATTTTTTATTTGACATTGTAATTTTTATAATGACATTTGTATTTTTTTTATTTGACATTGTAATTTTATTATTATGATTTTATTTTATTGGATATAACTATAATATATAAATGAATACATCAATAAAAATAATAACAATAATCTATTTGTAATTAAAATTAGTGAAATCGTTTTTAATTTGCATGTGTATTCCTGGCATTATTATATATTTCTACACCAGCAATGGTAGTATGTGTGAAACGATGTTAAATGTAAGATCTAAATGTACCATATACTCAGAAATAAAGACTTACTTACTTACTTACTTACTATCACGGGTGAAAGTTTCAATAAGGGACTAGACTTAGGCAAAGGACCGCCTTGAATGATCGACTGAATTTCCACCGAAAACGTTTCTGACTGCAAGCGATGTAAAATATGCCTTTCTGCGGCTTCCATGAACTTAGCTGGGCAACAGAGTGGTGGCCGCAAATACAGTCGCACAATGGCGATCTCCAACAGCGGTGATAGAGACAGTGAGTCTAGTACGGTCCAAAAGTGAGCGAAATTTGGCCGCAGCTTGCAAAACGCGGGCAGTGGCGCAGAGTAAACGTAGTCAGTCACTAAATCGATTGAAATCTGCTGTGATAACCAGATAAGCAACCACAAGTTCGGGAGATCGTTTACGTTCCTCTTGAACCATAGGCTGGCCAGCTGGTTCTACAGGCCATTCCTTCGAATCGTTAAGGAGAGGCCCCGTAAAATTTATTCTAGTACTTTGAAACTCCTTGATGGAATTCTCATATATTTTTTATGGAAATTAAAAAAAACCGTAAAGGATACTCACGGCGCTACACAACGAGGACTGCGGTATAATAATAATAATAATTCTTTATTTAACCAAAAGCCATAACAGTACAAGAACTAAAAACTAAGAGCACATAAGGCTTATAACTAGGTCACAATAATTTTATTTTCCTGACTCCTAAACTAGGTGTATGTGCCTGTGTCTTAGGAGTCAGTGATTCTCCGAAACAAACTAGGCAAAGCCATAATATAATAAATCAGGACGTTACAACAATCAACAAATGGTCTAAAAGAAAACAGAATATGATCTATATAAAGAAAACACAAAATGAAAAACGTTTAACTGTGTGGTGACGTGAATAAATGTAGGGTCCGAGCGTGTGTGTGTGTGTGTGAGAGGGTGTGTGTGCGTGTGTGTGTGAAGTGAGAAAGAATACGATGAAAGCAGTAAAATATCCATATATGGTTAGATTTAGACTAATATTTATATGTATAATAACGTATCATTGTAAATTACCCAGCAGAAGATCCTCAGTGTCATCATAACTCAGTGTTTTTAGATAATCTCTAAGTAAGTTTTTGCATTTATATTTAGGACACGAATAAATTTTTAACTTTTTTTTTAGGGCGTTGTACATATTAATGCTATTAACGCAGGCGTTTGGCAAAGGCAGTTCTATGGCGTTCGCGAGGAAAAACGTTATGCTTAAGCCTACCAGAAGGTTCCTTTGGAGGGCGAGCAGAGTGTTTGCGTAGAGTCGACAGGAGCTTAGATGAGAGTAGGTACCTATTTTACCGCATGTTCAACTCGCATATATGGTGCGTAATTTTGTAGGTAACTTTCGAACACTGTATACAGGCTCCGTTATATCCCTACCTCGGTAAAATCAAGAAAATGTAATTATAATTTAAAAAAAAAAACATAATAAGTAATATGGGTTTGCTCTTGACTCTAGTCTAGGTCATAGATGACAGAGACAAAGTCGACGATGGAGCGAGCTTACCCAGAAGAAGCCTGTTCACTCTAATTTTGAAGAGATTAGGGTTGTATGCGTTCGGAAACACAGACGCAGGCAGAGAGTTCCACTCCTTTGCTGTGCGCATTATAAAAGACGTTTGGAAACGTTTAGTGCGAATTGGTGGAATAGCAACAAGGTAGGGATGGTAACTTGCAGTGCGTCTAGATGTCCGATGGTAGAAGGGGGCCGGTGGGATGAGATCGTGGAGTTCCTGGACACTCTCCCCGAAGTACAATCTGTAGAAGACCGACAAGCAGGCAACCTTGCGGCGATGAGCCAAGCTGTGAGGCTTGGCATCCACCAGTCTTACGTCGCCAATGAACCTTTTAGCTCTGTGTTCCACCGAGTCAAGCGCGGCAAACGGATTGGTTTAATCAAACCCGGCCTTACATCTATAGTCCTGGCGATGATCGCTGATCGACTCGACTGTCCGTACATTCGACATTGTGGTTGTGACGGGCACGCTGTAAAATTATAGGTACCTATTAGGCACACAGTTTGACATTAATTTATCAATTAACAAAATAATAAACAAAATATTATTTAATTTATCTTAAAACTTCGACATTTCATACCACGTTTTTCGACTACTGTTATATTTCAATAATAATTTAATTAATGTATTTGTGAGCTGGTTTAATTTGACACGCCATGTGTAATACTATTGTATTTATTTCAAGTGTGATTTTAAATTGTATTATGTGATAATTACGGGCTATGCCTGAAATAAATGATTTTTTTTATTTATTTATTAATATTTCGCGAACGGATCCTTGGATGGCAAAATAGTTTTAGCAAACCAATATTTAAACAATATTTCTAAACAACTTATCCAACGACACCCCACATAATAGGGTAGACGATAAAAAAAATCATCACTTTACATAGTGGGGGGGCACTCTAAAAAAAATGTAGGTAAATCAAGATTTTATTTTACCAGTTTTTCGGCGTAATTAATATGTATAAGTACTTAGTTGTAAATCCATTCCAAATTTCAACTTTCTAGCGCGAAGCATCTCTAAGCTAAACCGGACGTACAGACAGACACACATGGCGAAACTATAAGGGTTCCTTGTTGAGTACGGAACTCTAAAAATACGGTCTTAGGACAATAATTGTAAGACAATTTTTTTTAATAACCCTTATTTAAATCAGTATGCAGGCTCTTTGACATAGTTTTAACGGCGTAAACAGATAATTATTCGTGCGGAAACTGAACAGGGAACATTAATGGATTGTGAAGCTTTAGCCTCTGTAATCTGCATCTGTGTTTGTGCACAGGTAATCCAATTTCCACATACAGCGTTAGGTTTCATGTCAAGCTTGAAGTTTAGAAAGCGTGCAACAAATGCTACGTTAATAGTTCTTTATGATACTATTAATGTGGTAAGTTGGTTTTTACAAACATGTAGACGAATGTAATCCCGAGACGAAGTCGCTCACCATAGTCACGAGTTTGTTAAAACCACCCGTGTGTCATACAACGATTTCCAACACATTTGCGAGAAAACAATACAATAGGTAATGAAACAAACATTTTGCTTTTAGACATTAGTCGGAAAGTCGCTTCAATCTTTGTCGTTCCTCATAAATAATAAAAATAAAATACATTTATTTCGAGCAACCTTAACTCATATGTGGAGTACACACAAATCAAGACAAATACGGAAAACACACTTAAAAAAAGTATAATATATAAAGACTTAATAACTATCTAACCGGCCCTGCTAACGGCAACATGCCTATCACAACAGTGCCGTATGTATAGGCAGTCCATCCGGTCCGCGATCATCGCCAGGACGGCATTGGCGTTGCCCCACAGTCTATGCACCAGGGACGCGCCTTGCTTGAGCATAGTCCCGTAGAAGCAATAGGTGCGCGTGATAGATTATTCCAATAATTTCAGTTTGCTTATTACACTAACTTACGTCTATTTCTTTAATTGGACACAAATAAAAACATTCCTATGGCAATTATAACTTTGTTTACATATGATACACTACATTCAACAGTTCCTCATCAAAATCTTATCAATATTATTACGAAATCCTGTGATTTTATTGTTGTTTTGTGTATATGACATATTTAACTGTTTTAATGTGACTTATTTATTAATNAATGTGACTTATTTATTAATTATGCCATGTAAGACCAAGTATGTAATCGAACTAATTAATATCAACATATTTTTCTGTATTTTAATATAATTTAATTTAGTTTTATTCAAATATTAAATCTGCAATAGAATCGTACGATGTGACGTCATTTGTTTGTCACCGGCTATAAAAGCCAACGCTTCGCCGTATTCGGCACGAATGTCTAGCCGACAGTCTAGAGGCCCAATGCTCTCCTAGCTCTCAACCTTTAGACCAAGCTCACCTCGACATGGTGAATGCTGAAGTCGAACGTAGAGCTTCCCGCCCACCAGTCGAAGATCCTGATGATCCTCTGCCCCCCGTCACACCCGACGAGGTACAGGAGATCATCAAAAGGCTCCAACCTAGGAAAGCCCCAGGCTCCGACGGCATCACCAACAAGGTGTTTAAACTCCTCCCCGCCCAACTAATAGTGCTTATGACTGCCATCTTCAATGGCGCATTAAGCAATAACATGTTCCCCCGAGCATGGAAACAGGCCACCGTTATCGGTATTCCCAAACCAGGCAAGCCCAAGTCTGATCCCGCCAGTTACCGTCCCATCAGTCTACTCAACGTTCTCGGTAAAATCTACGAGAGGCTTATTTATAAGCGGCTCAAGGATTATGCCGAAGCAAAGAGTCTTATCCCCGACGAGCAGTTTGGTTTTCGAACCGAACACTCGTGCATCCAACAAGTTCACCGCATCGTCGAGCATCTAAGCGCTGGTTTCCAGCGTGGCTCGATGACGGGTGCCTTGTTCTTCGACATAGCGAAAGCATTCGACAAAGTCTGGCACAATGGCTTAATTTACAAGCTCTACCAACTCGGCGTGCCAGACCGTCTCGTGCTCATCTTGCGAGACTTTTTGTCGAACCGCACCTTTCGCTACCGCATCGAGGGTGCACTCTCGTCCCCTCACCCCATCCGAGCAGGAGTCCCCCAGGGCTCAGTGCTATCCCCCCTAGTCTTTACGCTGTTCACCAGCGATATCCCCAAAAGTAAAAAGGCGCAGTTGGCCCTATTCGCCGACGACACCGCCATTTACTACACCGGTCGCGAACCTGACGCTATCGCTCGCACTCTCCAAACATCTGCAAACATCTTGGGCAGATGGTTCAGGAAATGGAGAATCGAGGTTAACCCCGACAAGAGTCAGGCGGTTCTGTTTACGAAACCGCGGCACAAACCCCCTCCCCCTCGTCCGATCACCATGTATGGCAAGCCGATCCCCTGGGAGAAGCAAGCCAAATACCTGGGGGTCATCCTGGACAGCCACCTCACCTTTGCTGAGCACATAAGGCAGGCCCGTTCTCGCGCCGCCTTCGCTCAGGGAAGGCTTCATTATATCACGACCGCCCGTAGCAAATTGTCACTCAAGTGCAAATTGCGACTCTTCACCGCGGTCATCCGTCCCATCATGACGTACGCTTGCGCCGTCTTTGCACACGCAAAGCCACGTCATCTCCACAGGATGCAGACGCTCCAAAACCGTTTCCTGCGCAAAATCACGGGTGCCCCCTTCTACGTCCGAAATGAGACTCTACATGTAGATCTCAAATTGCCCACCATACAGCAGTTCATGAAACGCATAGCCAAACGTTTCTTCGACACTGCTGTAAATCACCGTAACCCCCTTATCGCATCGGCCGCCCGATACGAACCCTCCCGCATCTCCAAGGTACGCCGACCGAGGCATACCCTCGTCACGCCCGACGACTCTACCACTCTCCTCCAAGAGAGTCGCAAAGAGACCAGCACTCTTCGCAAACCACGTCCGCCGTCCTTCCGCCCTCGCCGCCGAGGCCCGCCGCGACGTCCCCGTCAAAATCCGCCCCGACCCTTGCTCGAGCCAGCCCGCGCCGCTGAGCCTGTAGTCTTAAATTCGCCACTTAATAATAATTCCAGTTCGATCCAGCCCGTCCCTAGCTGTCCTCTCCCCAGCGACGCCCTAAGCCGAGGCCCGTACCCCACAGGGGGTGCCCTTAGTGTGTAGTCGCTTAGTTTGTAAGTTTTTTTTATAAGCCCTGGCTGGAGGCTTTAATATTATATTAAGGCCACCACAGGCAAGCCCGGTTAAGCAGACGACAACCTTATAGGTTGAACAGCGAGAAGCCACTCACAAAAAAAAAAAAAAAAAAAAATTCGGAACATTCGCTCCGGAGCAGTCACACCGAACGGACCTAAGTTAAGTAACCTGATGTTTAGTTAATATTCTTCTTATTTTCAGAGTATGTTTTTTTTAAGTATGATTTATATTATATATAAATTTGTTATGTTATGTATACTGCAAGTATATAATATTTCTATGTCTATAGAATAAATTATTAGACTAATCTGGTTACAATTGTTTATATTCTTTACAAATAAATACCCACTAAATAGCCATTCCAGTCTTTTTATTTTTAAATACCTGAAATTTAACAATTAATAAATTCTTTGTCCCGCCTGTCATGTACGTCAATTATTTTTAGCAATTTTAAATATATTAATTTCACACGCGCCTCAGCGAACATACCTGAGGCACTGCAGTAGCGAGTCAGCCCCAATACAGCCCTGAGCGCGTTGTTGAACTGGACGCAGTGGCGGATTTGCAGTCTCGGCCGCCCTAGGCCCCAAGCCATCAGCCGCCCCTTTCTCAGCATCCACCATATAGACTACATAATGAAATTACTTTATTGCCAGCTTTTATCTAAATAGATTAAGAAATTTAGGAAAAAAATAAGTTTTATTTCGCAAGAATATGGTCCATAAGTTGTTACAACTAGTTATTTGCTCTCACATACTCTGCCTACTTGGCATACTTGGTTATGATAACTTTTACACGAGTGTTATCAACTTTCAACACTTAATTGCGAGTTCAATATTTGAATATCTAATCACATTAATTTACTACTAAAGTGACTTTGAGTAGATATTGGCTGCTTTCTAAATATATATTCAACAAAATAGCATGTTGAAGAATTATGTAGTATTCATTAATTTCAATATCGTACTATGAAAATTTCATCTTATTAAAAGTTGGTAGCCTTATCGACTGTAGATCCAAGGCTTTGCTGATTACCAAATTTTATTCAGCAAAATAAATAAATTGAGATTTCTATCCCGAATATTTTGTTTTGTTGTGAATAAGAAGCTTTTTTGTAAATCACGGTTATCATTATATTATGGATCCATTCTCATAATTTAGATGAAAAATATGAAAATATATCATGGAGGCAAACTATTCGTAACGTGATTGGTCAAATATATCATAACCATGAAAATATATATAATTCCATACCAACATACCAACATTCACACGCGCGCTTGCGAGTGCAACTTAAACTAGTATTATAAAATAATAATAATATTAGATTTGTCGGTACATTTGTTTGTATACGGAACAAGACGCAACTACCATAAAAAAAGTCTCGACGCGGAAAGAAATTGATGAATCCTGGCGAATCTAATCAAGATAATCGGATATTTTAATCGAATTATTGCATTGTTATCGGTCTTTGAGAGGTGTGCTAAGTCTGAATTAAATCTGATCGTTCAAAGTAGGGCAAATCGAGCCCAAAGGAGTCGGTTACAAACAAGCAAGCAAGCAAGCAAACAAACATACAGGTGAAACTAATAAAAGCGTGTTAAAAACATAGAAGAGTATTTAAGGATGCGGTATAGATTGCACCATGCAGTGCAGTCCGCCCGCCATACGTTATAATAAGTTTTTTGACACCTAAATCTGGCCGCCCTAGGCCCGGGCCTACCGGGCCTTAGGATAAATCCGCCACTGACTGGACGCAGAGGGCCGCGAATGATGCACGCGTGTACCTCGCCCACTCGCTGCACGTGTAGAGGGACGTGCAGTACGCCCTGAAGAGCGTTATATTCACCTTCCTCGAACAGTGTGCAAACCTACATGCGAGCATGTTCGCCCGCACCGACAGGGCCCTCCGTTCCCGCTTTGTCCTTGAGGTCAGATGTAACCAAATGCCCTAGGCACTTAAATTGATTCACCCTTTCCAGTGGAACACCGTTTACAAAAACGGGTAGACAATTTTGCGAACGCTTTGTACCGATCTCAAAGACCATGCGTTGACTTAAAAGTCAACGCATGGTCATTATCATGGTCATCATGGTTATCATGGTCAGGACCATGGTTAATGTCACATTATACTTTAACCCACGACTAAGGGCATACTCCTCACAGATCCGTACCAGCTTTCTGAGGCCACAGATCGACGCGCTCAGCAGCACCATGTCGTCAGCGTAACTGAGATTGTTGACACAGACTCCACCGACATAACAGCCGACATGCTGCTTACTGAGCCCGACGATCAAGTCATTCATGTATAGGTTAAAGAGGGAGGGGGAAGTCAACCCCCCCTGCCTCACCCCGCAGTCCAACTGATACAGCTCCGACATTTGACCTGATGACTGTACCAGTTTAAGACATTGACAAAACGTGGTAGGTTTATACCATCGAGTTTGGCCCACAGGATGTCGTATGACATTAAATCAAAAGCCTTGAACAGGTCGAGGAAGCAGGCGTGCACTGGAGTCTTTCGATCTGTGTAATATCTGACGGTATGCTTAAGACACAGTATTGCACTCTCAGTTGACAGTCGAGGTCGAAACCCAAACTGATTATCGTGCAGATCCAGGTACTTGTCTAACTGTGTAATGAATGCAAGAGAAATCCGCCTGTAATTACTTTTGTCGGCAACATCTCCAGTTTTGTTTTTCACAACAGGGACTACTATGGTTTTCATGAAATCAGATGGTAGGTATGAATGACCCACGCATAGTGTGTAAAACATCGCTAAGACTCTATTTATATGTGAGCCAGCGTGAACGAGGTGCTCGATGCTGAGCCATCGTGGCCAGGCGATTTTCTCTTAGATATAGTTTTTATAGCTTGAGCCACACCTTTGACATCGAAGCTAGTCCCCACGTCCTCCTCTGGCATCTCAACATCGGACACCGTCCCTCCCCGTGGGGACAGTACACGAAAATGGATATTGAAGATATCAGGAATATCCTTCGGGTCACTCACCCCCTCGACACTCACCGGAAGTCCAGGTCGAACATTTACTTTTTTGGTGCTCTTCCAAAAACTACGAAGTGCCCACTCTTATGTTTTTCAGCAAGTGCATCCATTTTGATTTGGTCTTGATGGTTTTGGCACCATTTAAGTCAGTACTTGAATATTTTTCGACTTTGATACATTTCGTCATATACACATCAGATCTTGGCTTACCACACATCACCCACTCTTGAAATTTCGTCCTAGCCACCCGGTGGGACTCGCTAACGTACCTATTCCACCCAGCAATGCGTGGCGCGAATTTGCAAATGGCGCCACGTGCGCGTGGCGAAAATTATTACTATACATCAATCGTCTTTCTTAAAATTGTTTCTGCCATGCGTAATCTCAGAAAAAACTGAAGTGTAAAACAAACACTAACAACAAAACACAAAAAAAAAATTAAATTGTTTCTTCTAATTTAGTTTTGCATGGTCTCGGAAAAAATTATGTGTAATCTATATATACATATATATATATATATATATATGAAATGAATCCCTATTTCCCTTGGTCACGGCATCACGCGAGAACCGCTGGACCAATTTCGCTAATTCTTTTTTTTTTGTGTTTGTTATTGTCAGGAGAAGGTCCTTATGTTATGACAGAAAATTTTGAAAAAAATAGAAGTACTTCCGGGCGAAGCCGGGGCGGGCCACTAGTTAATTATAGTTGTAAAATGATCTCTGTACCCAGTTTTTAGCAGGTACTTGTTATCTTAATTTTAAGTTTTTTTTTGCATGCTGAAATTGTGTAAGCAAAATATGATTTTAACTTAGAGCATTATGTACCATATTTTACGCAAAATAAATGTTCTATTCTATTCTGTTCTATTCGTCTCATTTTCCCTTTAGTATTAAAGTGAGACAAACGTATTGGTAGGTATTTCGAGGTTTCGTCTAGACGCTTAGTAAACTTACTTACTTATAAACAACGTAGTTTCATTCCTATAATAGATTGTGGAAAAAAGGGGCGCTTCAAAACTAAATAATTCCCTATAACAAGTAGGTAATTATTTAGTATTAGACATAAATACCTATAATAAACAAGTGTTTTTTTTTATATTTCTATGGTATTCGATATTACACAAGTTCAATCTAGAGGTCCTCAATTAGATAGGTAGGATAGGTACCTTCTCATTTTAAAATGAAAGCTTTCCTGCCTCTAGGTGTACGATAGATAGGTCCAACTAAATGTTGTTTTAGGTTTGGAAATAACAACGACCTCCACAGTCCACAGGTCCCTCATATTGTTGGATACACATTCCAGGGTGGTGGCGGAGGTGGCAGTAAAAACATATTCAAATTAGACTTACAACCTACGTCGTTTAATGTTGCATTTTGCCATAAATAAGGAGAAAGATCATAGAGAGGCTTTGCATCAGTCGCAAAGCATACCTAAACGAGTAAGTAAACAAAACTTATGCATTACTTAGTTTATAGGTCAATCAATTCTAAACGTCATGATTGACGAATGATTGATGGTGAGTGATGGAATTCAATCGACATTGCCATGAACTTCAAATAATCTTATATTTGGCGACTACCTACCTTTATAATATTGGCTGATATACGGGATTCGAAAAAGGACCCTGGATATTATAAACATATAAAAACAGACCCATTCAATTAAAAATCGTGACTAATCAAATAGGTATCCAGATTTTCGACAATCAATTTCATGTGGCATTAGGTACACGATAGGTTATCGGTCAATCACAGCCTTGACTGTGGTTAAACTGACAGCAAAACCCGTGTACCTATTTATTGGGCGCCTTACAAGTTACAAGCTTTAAGTATCTGCACATAATAATAAGTACTTACCTACTTACCTAAGTACCTATTATCTAACTTGCTTCGTTCGTAGGTAGGTATGTGTCCGATTGTAAATTAGGTAGGTAGGTAGTTAACCTACTTACTTTTTATTTGCTAAAAAGAGCTGACTAGTCCCCAGACCACGCGGTAGACCGTTGTCTTCTGTGCGAAAGATGTTTATATATGCAGTTACTTCTAAAGCTTTAAATTATCCACTGAATGAAAACCTTTTTGCGGTCTCATAGACCTGTGCACAAAAGTACAAAACTATTGAGCTGTAAGTTGCAAATTGCATTCTAGTACAGAGTAGGTATTAAGGGGGTGAGTCGGTAGGGGAGACTATATTGATCCTCGCCCGTCGCGCCGCGCTGTGACCGAACGTGACCCCACGACCGCCCTTGTATACCTACCTGGCCCGTGGCCCTCGGTAGTGATCGCTAAAACACACTAGCATATTTTTATGACTCTTGTAAAACATTTGCAAATAATACTCATGAGTTAGGTTCGCTCCATTTAGCCTTCCTACTTACAATCATTCATCATACATATAAGGTTCCTACCTACATACAGCTGACGTAAGGTACCCGCCCAATATTGCGTGTGGAAAAGGAAGAGGATGGCCAATGCCTTATAAATGATAGTTACATACAGTTCAGACTAGTTAAGTTAGATGTGTCTGACAGTGTCTGTAACACAGCTCATAGTAGCCAGAAGAGAAGGTAAGTAGTTTCTTTTACAATAAAAGACTATCTTTTTTTTTAGATCTTGAATGAATGGGTGCTTCTTGCATCAGCAGTTCAACCAAGTGACTTCTGCGTTCAGATTAGACAGTGGAGGTATATAAAGTTCTCCCCATCGATACTTAGGGTAGGTAATGGATAAAATCACACCAACTCATATCTTTCTAAAGCAGGAAGATAAAATGTTTATCTGATAAAATGCTATCCACATTTAGATGTGTACCTACCTACATAAGTTTCTTTTTACGTCATGTTATTAGACCTTCTGTTCACGCATCGTGGGGTCGGTCCCACGTTAAACTTTAAACAACATCTTATTAAACATCATGCTTACCTACTTGGCGTAGAGCGATACAACGGCTGAAAACACACTTAAAATAAAAATATGTGAACCCAAAATAAGTCTTGCCGTCTTTTTTCAGATCGACACATGTACCTATGGTTTTTTCGAACTTACATAGGTATACTAAACTAAGTAGCTAACTACCCAAATAACAAGAAAAATTTAGGTAGGTAAATGCAGAACGACAGCTGTGTGGTCTATCAAAGTTCAATGGATAGATATTACAATGTCCAACTGTGTCTACCTAATAAAAAGAAACCCGGTACCCACTTCCATTAAGAACTGATTTAATTCAGAAAGGCCTTATTTTTGAACTAAGTTTAAAAGGTTGATGTACTCTTCATAGTTTAGAATGCTAACGCTTCTTAATTCTGAATAGAATAAAATTAGACAGACATCGTATAAACAAAAACAGACGGCTTTGATAGGTACCTAGTTATATATTTCATTAGGTACATAGATAGATGTTGGTATCTTGATGATCGGCGCCGCGCCGCCGTGAGCGGCAAAGCAAAACGGGAGTCATATTCAGGAGCTTGTGGGAGGCAGTCGTTGCTACAAAAACATCGACCAATCTTCACCCAGACTCCTCACGAGAGTTTCTGAAAAATAATATTTATCCCAATTACCTACATAATGCAAAACAAACAAAATAAAAACTGTGAGTGAATATTTCTACTCTGGCAATATTTTATAAACGTCAAATCGACCACTTTGTGAACAGCGAAAGCGAAGACGAAATTCGACAATTTTTGAGTGTAGTCTGCGCCTGGATATTGAAAAAAAAAATAGATTTTTGTAATAAGTGACTCATCATTGAACTGATAAATTTAATAGTTTGAAAACAAAGCAATGGAGCACGATATTAACAAGCCGTATAAAATATGTGATGTAAATCGAGACAAAAAGAAGGGTATAGTCGCATCGTCTCTTGAAGATCTCCTTACAAAAGTGCCCGATAAGTTGGGAATGCCCTCGGAGAATTTAACAGTGGTTTTAGAGTCCGATGGCACTGAAGTGGATGATGAAGAATATTTTTCCACTTTGGACCCTGATACATCTCTTATGATTTTACATGGTCTTGAAAAATGGGCACCGAATATGCCAAAATGTCAAGTATCTCTTGATCAAACTGATGACATTGCACTTGGAGACAAAGGACAGGTAGCAAACCTGGTAGGCCGCCTACAACACAACTTGTGTCACATCTCACTCCTCGGAGGCCAAGACTTGGAGCTGTTATCAGATATGGACCCAGACAGTCTAGCAGACATTGTGACTGATAGAGACAATAGAATCATTTTGGAGCACATCAAAGAAGCATCCGGAAGGTAAGGTACCTCATACAATTGTACATTCTTATTATTCTTTTTTATTACCTCCATAGAATTGTTAAATTCTTAGCCAGCACATAACAATTTCTTTTTTAAATGAGTAACAATAAGTCTGGAAGCATTGTTGTTTAATTCAATATTGGAGATAATCCGATGCTCCACATCTTTATTTTTGTCTTTTCTCAATTGTAGTGAATTGTCTTCTATTCCCAATGATTAATTTTGTTCATTTAAATTCACTTAGTACTAAATTAACATAAAAGCATGAGCTGAACTAATTCAAAGTTTTTGTTTGTCTTATTCCAGGATATTGCTTGAAAAACGTCAAGCTCAAGATGCCATGGAATTGTTGAAGCTGTACCATCAGAGCGTGGCCAATGGTAATGAAGATATGTCGCCACCCAAGCAAGAGAGAGTGTAGAACAGTATGAATTGCCATGGTAACCCACCATTATTTCATTTGTCATGACTTGATTCAGATAAAAATAACTGAACCTTATTCTGAGCATGCACAGTTTAAGTTTTTCACTTCTAATTTAAAATAGAATTCTTAATGTTTTATTATTTTTAAATAGCCACTAAAGAAATTAAATAAGACAACATAATGTAATTATCACATCTGAAATTCTGTATCAAATTTTACAAGCTCAATAAAATTACTTATTTGGTTTATTTAAACTGAATCAAGTTATGATTAACATAATGTAACCCTCAATTTATTTTTAAGGGATGGTTCACCTCAAAAGTTTACAAAAAATAATAATTATTGCATATTTACATGCTTGTGAGCAAAAATGATCTTTTTTACTCTATTAAAAATAAAATTAACACACTTAGCATAATAATGATCATTCATGATATATACCAAATATTGAGGCCTTTTATAAAGCTTATTTTCTTAGTTATTAAATTTTTATTTGTAAAGATAAATGTATGTACTAGTTTAGCCAAAGTAAGAAAAGTATAGCATGATTATATAAATTATTATGTACTTCTTTTTATTTTAAGTAGTATCTTGTAACAGTATAATATATATTGCAATGTCCTCCATTGTTATAACATATAATATTGAGTAATGTATAAGCTGGTACATGGTAAAATACGGTAGACATTAGTGATAATACAACGCTAATCTTATGAATATGAGCTGAAATTGAAAGATATGGTAACAGTCTTAAGAAGCATTGTAAGTAACTGTATTTAGATGTTTATGTATATAATTAGTCTAATATGTAATGTAGTAAGTTACATAACAGTCAACTATTAGAATTATCTATTTATACATTATTGTCTTATTTTGACTGATGAGAGTAAGGCATTCTCTATTTATGTATTGTCATAGAAAATAATATCAGTCTTAGTACTAAGTTTTTTAGATGAAACCTTTTTACATATTTTAATAACAAATCTGACAATAGATATGCTAGTGCCAAGCGTTTATGGTCTTCTATTTGTTATTTTATAATTATTTTCCATATTTTGTAAACTTTTGAGAGATGAATTGCCACAAGGTTGATAATCAACATCAATTTAAAAGACTGATAGTTGGTAAATTTATGTTTTTTATATAGTTTTACCCCTAGTATAAGGTTTATTCATTTAATTCCAAATTTGCTCAAACATTTTTACAAGATACTAAATAAGTTTCCCTCAGTTAAATTCCACTGCCATACATTATAATGAATTACTGGCTATTTGTTTCACAATATGTAGTGGGGTACAACTGTTAGTACTCGTGAAGTGATAAGGACATTGACATTAGTTACTTACATGGAATTGTAACAATTTTGTTAGAATATATCAAGTGGAAGATTTCCAGGATGGTTCTTGCATAAATGTTGGTATGAACTTGGGAGGAGTGGGGAGAGGGACTTCAGTGCTCTATTGAATCTGTGAATGATACTGAATGAAATTAACTTATTTATTACATTTCTAATTATTCAGTCCTATTACCCTGTAGTCTTGTTATATTTTAATGAAAATTTATTGTTTACAGAATGAGATGAATATTTATGTTAGCATACTGGATTGTTGTGCTAGATATTATACGTAATATTATACATAATTATACCTGTGTAGTGCACCCACTAAACTTATTATAGCAGGCAAGAAGTATCTATGTACCTACCCTATAATATTGCACATAGTATGTTGTATAATAAAAAGCCTGTTAAAATAACAGGTATTATCAGACAAGAGTAATATTATAAATACCTACTGTCTGACTACATAACTAGCTCAAGATCTGTGAATAATTGTTTTATAGCTATCTCATACCTAATAACTTAATATATAAACCTGAGAAACATACTATGCCTAAAATCATTAACTGCACACTTAAACCAATATATATGGTAATTCTAATTAATGTTAGTTATAAAATTATTGTGCAAAATATGATGTATTTGTAATTCTACAAAAATTACATTTAGTTATAGTAAGTAATACATTCAAATGTTAACACCAAATTGAAAACTTTTGTCTTAATTTGATATACTTACAGTTTATGTATTATATGTATAGTTATTTGCTATAATGCAAGTAGTGTTATTCTGTCTAAACTATGTGATGTACTGATGTCTCAAGCTTTGTAAGTCATCTGAGTAGTCAGGGTAATCAATTATTTATCACATTGAGGTTGAATGTCACTTGCATGTCATAAAATAACAAGGTCTATTGTCCGTTAGATAGTTTCTACCTAATAGAAGTTACAATCTACTTCCCAGACATGTTTAATATTGTAAACATAGCTTCAGATTATAAAGTGGCCTCCCCGAAGTCTATGAAGAATTTTGGTAGCAGCTTGAAACATAATTAATGATATTTTTACTGCAGTGTCAAGATTTCATTTAACATTTTTGTGGAATTGGTAGTTGTAAACAAACCTAATAGAGGAATTGGAATTCAGTTTTACTGTGCACAAATAAAACATAATGGAAATTATATGTTATATTTATTTACCTTTGACAGCTCAAATTAAAACGGTAATCAAGTTATAACTAAATTACATACCTATAAGAACTTGAAGATAAATAAAATCAGTAACATTTTGCCAAACAAAAATTTCAATACTGTTTTCATATGGACATAAATAGGAAGTTAGGAATACATAATCATCAAGACAATTTCCTTTGTGAATAATTTTAAAAATAGATAGTTTACAGTTGGTAAATTACATATTAAAATCCTTTTAGAGAACAGTGCAGGAACTCTTCTCACGGAAAGGATTAACTTTTTGACTGGAAAAGCCAACAAGAAGGCAATCCTCCTGTTCGTGTTCATTTATGTATTTGACAATGTCAGATACCACCACAGAGACGTGGATACGTTTTATAGCTGCTTCTCGTCTCAGTTGTTCTGTTACAGCCCGCTGCTGCTGCAATGTCGAAACCATCATGTCCATAACGGCGGTATCTGATAGGCCTATGTTGAACGGAAAAGTAAAACTTTGAAATGCAAAACAGGGCGTCGCCTCCACGCACGGTTTGGTCTGGAAACAAATTATTGGATTAAATATTAAGATAAACGTCACCACAACTTAGTTTTAGCACTAACACATAATTGGTTACCCACAGCGGAGAGAGAGAAAGGTAGGTGTTCGATTTTAAGGATTTTGACGAATAAATTCGCAGCAAATAATGCAATGAGTAAGACAATGCGTTCAAGTTCAGTCAATCAGTAGTAATGTCATTGTCAAATTGTCAAACTTGTTCATCATTCATTCTTTGGCCTTGGATAAGAGGCTTTATATCTAAAAAAAAAAATGATTTTGCATAGTTCTGTCCTATCTGTCTATAAAACCCAGAGGTTAGGATGGGAAATCATCAAATGTTTCTTCCACTCTGGGTGGAGCGGAAGGGCAAGTCAGACTCTTATTGACTAAAACCCATCCGTGTTCCTCAAAAGCTTTTGCGTTCTAGGGCTGCGGTGACTCTTTCGAATAAATTCCGTAACCGTGGCAGGGGCCTAAGTCCGTAGTCTAAAGCATAGAGGAAAGGTCTAAAGTATTGTTAAATGCAGCGACTTTAATCTCTAGCGATTTCAACTGAATGCGGATGTGATCATTGTTGGCAACGATGTAAAGTGACCGGCGAAGTCGCTGCAAGCTGCAAATCTAAAGAGTCAATGGAAAAAGGCGCGAGTTTTAAAATTTTCACTAGGTTTCAGAACCAAAGTAATTATTCCGCATAATTACCTACCAGTATACGTTCTACACTGATTGGTTTTGATGTGCTGTGCCCAAATCCACCTGACAACCCACAACAAGTTCAGAAGAACCCGAGTGTCACTTCTGCGGAACGTGCGTGGCTGCTGCCGTCGGGCCAAGGCCAAATCAGGAAGGAAGCGAGATCTGGCGCACTCAATACCTGCACCTAAAAAAAGCTTATCACTGTACTCCTCTCTTTAGGGAACGTGCAGAACAGAAGTGTCTTTGTCAAGTATATTTTACTTATAAGTTTCGTTTTTGCAACGCTAGATGTCAATCTACTTCGTGCACGTTCTCTAATTAATAGAGCAAGATCCCGGATGAGGCGTATTTACTGGTACTTATTTGAACACTAAGTACCTATGGTCTTTCCAGTACGGAGGCCCGGGGTACGGCCCGAAACTGGGTGCATAACGTCGTACCGTGCTGTCAAGGTGCGTACCTACCCGATCGCGCGTCGCGTCGCTTCTGCCGCTTTCCAGTACAGCACGAAACTGAAGTAATATGGTTTAGGTCTCTGAACGCCAGGTCGGGAACGACACTTCATTGCAGGCGTGGTTGCTGCCAGAAAATGGGAGTCATCATAACAGCAGGGTCACATTAGTAGTAAAGAATATAGAACTCGAGAATATTGGTTGTACAGACGCCAGCACATACACAGCACTTCAACAATCTGTCAAATTTCTTATCTTTATCGCGAAAGCATTAGGTTCAAGGTTGTTTGGGAAAGTTTGACAGTTTCGGCTAGCATCATGTGCTGCTGTCTGTGCCTATGGCAAAAAAAGAAAGTCCAGCGGAAATAAAGTAAGACTACAAAATCATAAAACACATGGGAGTCAAGTACAGGGGTGGAGCCAGAAAGTTTGTGATCGCGGCCACCCGAAAATCAGCCAAGTGCGATTCTATCTATGGACTCTCTATGTCTCTCTCCCTGATTTCTTACAGTCAGGTCACTCACGTCTGATGAGCAGACGCGTACCAGAGAGCAGTGAGCAAGATTCCTCCTAATGATAGGTGAATAGGTCAGTTTAGGGACTGCATTATTACAAAGGAGACTTGTTACAAAATGTTTGATGGGCAAAACCGCGGAGTGAAATTTGAAGCACCGCGGATGGATTACGTTGGTGACTTATAGAAAAGGTGTAACCCGAAGAGATCCTAAAAAAATTGCACCTTGTCTCGGATACTAAAGATTTTCTTTTCATACATCCTACTAATATATAAATGCGAAAGTTTGTGAGGATGGATGGATGTTTGTTACTCTTTCACGTAAAAAGTACTGAATGGATTTTGATGAAATTTGGCTCAGTGATACCTAGATTATAGTCTAGAATAACACATAGAATACTTTTTATCCCGGGAATATGTTCCCTTGGGATAATTTTCGACAATCACGCGAGCCGAGCCGCGGGCGGCAACTAGTATTCCATAATAGGGTGTTTGACTGGTTTTTTTACATTTCTCAAAACCTACAAAGCAGACATGACGCAGTTCAAATCTTTGTGTGATGAGCATGATCATTTGTTCTGTGTCTGGGTATAATTTGTCTATAATATGTATGTATTTAGAAATATATAAGTATGTTTATCAGTTGTCTGGTTGCCATAGCACAGGCTCTGCCTAGTTTGGGATCGGATGACCATGTGTGAGTTGTCCCAGGATATAGTATAGTATAGTATAGTAGTATAGTTAAAAAAATCTCAAAAAATGGCGGTGTTTTCAGCGTTTTAAAATCTGTGATAAACAGAGACAGCACTTATTGCGTGTGACGTCACTCCAAACAAAGACTACAATAGTAAAGCCATCCAGTACAAAAGACATTTTGAGTGACAAGGATAGAAGAATAACTTCAAAAGCGTATACTTTCTGTTTTTCCACCAATTTTATTTATTTTTTCACTAATCGTACTGTTTTAATATCAAATAGGTAGGTAGGTACCCCATAATTTGAGATGGCTGTTCACAATTGCCTTTATGCACAGATAGGCCCTCATTTGTCTGATGCGCAGCACGGGTTCCGTCCTGGACGCGGTACAACGGGGAACTTACTTCACCTGATGACACAGTTGGTACCAGCTGTTGACGCTGGGCTTCAGGTAGACGTAGCCTATCTTGACTTTAAAAAGGCGTTCGACACAGTCGACCACGACATACTCTTGTCGAAGCTGGCAGGTATGGGCTGCACACTTCATACAGTAAAGTTCTTCGCCAGTTATCTTCGAGATAGAAGTCAGTATGTGGACTGTGGCGGACATTTCTCGGAGCCCTACTACACCAGATCGGGCGTTAGTCAAGGTACGAATTTGGGACCCTTACTATTTATTATTGTGGTAAATGATTTACCACAAGTAGTCAGGTCAACATGCCTGCTATTTGCTGACGACCTTAAGTTGTCTACAGTCATAAAAGACACTGCGGATCGTGACATGCTGCAGCACGACTTGGATAGGGTTAATGAATGGAGTCACTGCAATAAGCTATACTTTAATGTATCAAAGTGCTCGGTGATTTCATTCACACGCACACGAAGCCCACAACACCACCAGTACTGCATGGATGGGGAGCCGCTGCAGCGTGTCACGGAGGTAAAGGATTTAGGCATTCATTTCACCAGTGATTTACACTTTCGCAAACACGTGGTACACGTTTGTAAAAAGGCGTACAGGAATCTGGGATTTGTGCTGCGTCAGGCAAATGACTTCACGAACATCAATGCATTGAGGGCTTTGTACGAGGCTCTTGTGAAGAGTCATCTGGAATATAATGCGGCCGTCTGGAGCCCGAGTGAAATAAAATACAAAAATATGCTCGAACGGATACAGAACAAATTCATTCGATTTATGTATTTAAAGCTGTATGGGATATACCCGGGATACCCATTACTGTATCCTACCTTGTTCTGTCTCGGTATGGTGGGCTACTATAAATTAGAAATCAGACGTGAAGTGGCACTGGCAACGTATCTTTTTAAAGTTCTTAGAGGCAGTATACAAAACTCAGGTATCAGCTATCAGGTATAGGTACGTGGAGCGGCGGCGCAGGCCGCTGCTACTGGTGGTGCCACGGGCGCGCACTAACCTGCTGGGGCGCGCACCGCTGACTCGTGCGCTGCGCACTCTCAACACGGTGGCGAATGCATTAGACTTATTGACCTGTACACTGGGTGAGTTCACAAGGGCCACGTACTATGTAGCGTGTAAAATGTAGTTAAGAAAGTTTTTTGTAAGTTACTTTGTCGCATTAGATGTAATCTGTAATGGCAAAGGAAACGTGTGTGTAATAAATAAATAATACACTTCTTATCAAAAAAATCGAAACACCTCTGAAGTTTGGTTTTGTATGAATTTAATGTATTTTTAACTTTAAACAAAAAATAATGCCAGCTAGTTTATATTCGTTAAACGATAGCTCACAATATCCACAAATATTATAAGGTATCGTTTAACGAATATTAATGTTTCAAATTAAAATTAAATTTCATTAGCTTTCTTGTTTTGTTATATATAAGGTATCGTTTAACGAATATTAAGTTTCAAATTAAAATAAAATTTCATTAGCTTTCTTGTTTTGTTCAACAGATAGGTTTTGTAAAATGTTAGAAACAAAGATGTACCTACTTAAAACGTTTGCAAAAAAGTTTATGCAGCATCTCGTATTTCCATCCCGGGCTTTAATGACTGCTTCCATGCGGTTCCTCATGGAACGGATGAAAGTCACAATCTTGTTTTGTGGGATGTTATGGCTACTCTCCTTGTATAGCTGTTTTAAGCTGGCCAAGCGTCTTAGGAGCAGAATCTCTCGTCTCTTCAACTTATCCCATAGGTGTTCATATCCGGGCTTCTTGCTGGCCAGCCCATAACCGCTATATACCGACTTCGCTCGGTACCTATTCACTTACAATGCCTGCGGTATGAGCCCTGGCATTGTCCTGCATAAAAATTAACTCTTAGCCAATAAAATGTGTCTTCGATGTCACGTGACCTATTTAATGGCGGAAGATGTCCAGATATAAAAGCAAGTTCGGTTAATTAAACACTGGACTTTATACTAAGTGCGTATAATATAAGTATCCACAATGCTTGGTGCTGACAAAAAAAAAAAAAAACATTTTTGACCTAGAGCGCCGGAGAATTTAACACCGAGATTCAGAAACTGTCTCTCAACTAACAACGCCATCTATTGGCAAAACTTAAAACTATTTCGAAATGATCGAATGTTTACGTGAACATACCGCCCACCAAGGACATTATGGCAAATGTCCTTCAAGACTGACTATCACAATGTTAATTAATGTGTATAAATAAAAAAATAAAAAAAAATCTTTAAGTATTCAAAATTCAAATTGGTACAATAGAATAATAAATCTTAGATAATAATATAGGTAGAACAATGTTAGATGCCTGTACTAGGAGGATCCTGTATCACAGGTGGCAAGAGCTCAACAATGTACTAAGAATCGTATAAAAAATGTTAATAATATTTACTTAATATTAAAATAGTAACTGAGTATATTAATGTATTTGATTAATCTAATTTGATTATATAAACATATGTCACATATAATTTATAATAATGACCATAAATGGATGGTTCTAGGCCTAGCTAAGTTTAGTTTTCGTTAAAATGTTTCTAACACTTAATTATTTACTCATAGACTAGAAGGTGAACTGTTAGCGTCAGCAGAAATTTTAACTGGGTTAAAGTCAATGTTGCGTCAATGTATGGTCGTTATGACCAATAAAATTGTTAACAGTTAAACAACTTATTAAGAACTGAACTTATTACTAACAACTGTATTTCTTAAAACTAAATAAAACTAACAGACATGTAATGTAAATGACATTACAATTAGATTGTTTACATTTTATAAAATCAACAATGCGTAGGTACATTTATTCTGTTATAGGCAACAAACATAATTTTGAATAAGCCTCTTTATCGTGGACGATGATGTCCGTAGTGTTACCACCCGGGTAATACCATCAGATCCGGGATGTTTTAAGGTTATCTTGCCTAACAACCACCTGCCAGGGGGCAAATTGTCCTCCTTGATTAATACTATGTCACCAACAGATGGCTTCGGAATTTTATTTTGCCATTTATGCCTTTGCAGAAATTGGTGAAGGTAATCATGCGACCATCGTCGCCAAAATTCCTGCATCATACGCTGGTGCAGTTGCCATCGCCTTAAGCTACCAACATTTGCCCTTTCATAATTAGAATCTGGTGGCAAAACAAGGGGTTCCCCAACTAGAAAGTGAAATTGTTAGTTTATCCTGATCCTCAACATATGACAATGGTCTCGAATTAAGGCATTCCTCAATTTGAGCCAATACTGTAGTAATCTCTTCAAAGGTCAGAGTGGAATTACCAATCAACCTCTTAAGGTGATGCTTTGTGGATTTTATCCCTGCTTCCCAAAGACCTCCAAAATTGGGGGACTGAGGGGGAATAAAATGCCACTCCGTGCCATTGTTGCCTAACTCCTCCGCTAACTCGGGATTTATTCCTGATCTTTCTTTATTGAACAAATGAAGTAACTCTCGCGCTGCCCCTACAAAATTTGTTCCGTTGTCGCTGTGTAGTTGCGCACATCGACCACGCCTAGCTACGAATCTCTTGAAAGCAGCTAAAAAACCCTTTGTGCTCAATTCACTGACAGCTTCTAGATGTACCGCCCAGGGCCATACAAATAAAGAAAGCTATGTAGCCCTTATATGATTTATTGCCGCGACCCTTTGACATTCTAATACTTATAGGACCCGCATAATCCACACCGCTACTTAAAAATGGTTTATTCGATGTAACGCATGCGGTTGGCAACTGACCCATTATTTGCGACTTAGTGGTGGTCGCGTTACGAACGCATCGGACACAATTCCTTACATACCTTTTTGCAATTAACTTAATTCCGATTACCCAATATTTTGAACGCAAGTATGTCACCATAAGCTGCGGAGCACCATGCATTGTTTTACTATGCGCATCAGCTACCAAAAGGCTTGTCAAGAATGACTCCTTTGGAATTATAATGGGATGCACACGATCATAACCAAGCTGCGACATCTCTAATCTGCCTCCAACTCTTATGATTCCATTGTAATCGAGAAATACATTTAATGATTTTAAGTTATTTTTCTTGTTCTCTAAAGGCTTATTATTTCTTAAATTGTTCAACTCTTCAGAAAACCCCTCTTCTTGACATCTCTTTATACAAGTTTTGAGAGCTTCCTCGATTTCCTGCTCAACTAAATATTTTGTTTTACACCTGGCTGACCGTTCCTTTACAAGTGTTAAAAATCGACGACAGTAGGCAACTACTCTTACTAGCTTAGATAATTTCGAATACCTATTCCAAAACCCAACTTCAATAATTGATGTGTGTACCTTTGCTTCTTCCAAATGAGTATTATTTTTCATTGGCTTCTTATATTCAACTACTTGCTGTCTTAAAAGCTCTGGCCCATCCCACCATATAGATGTGCCAACCACCTCTGCGGGAGAAACACCGCGGGATGCACAATCTGCGAGATTCTGCTTTGATGGTACATGACATCAGTGTTGAGCTTCTGTGATGGTCAAAATACGCGAGACTCTGTTGGCAATGAAGGTTTTCCAACGGCTTGGATGACCGTTAAGCCACGCCAATACCACTTCACTGTCCGTCCACATGTGCCAGTCACTTTTTGGTATGTCCATAACCTTGCCGACTTCGACCATCAAACTACTTAAGAGTACTGCACCACAAAGCTCCAAACGTGGAATACACACCTGCTTTATGGGGGCAACTTTCGTTTTTGCCGTCACTAACGATACATGAATATTACCGGTATTATCTACGACTCTCACATAGATAACTGCTGCATATGCCACTTTTGAGGCATCTGAAAATCCATGCAGCTCAGTTTTCACATTATTGGAATGCATGAGCAGCCATCGTGGGATTTTCAGGTTTGTTATAGAAGCCAAAAATATTACGGTAAGTATACCATTCTTTTAATAAGTTGTTTGGAACTTCTTCATCCCATTGCAACCCTGCTAACCACAGCTTTTGAATCAACACCTTTGCTATGATTATGCTAGGTGCTACCCACACCAATGGATCGAATAATCGAGCAATATCGGATATTTTTTTTTTTTAAGTTACAGGTCCTGCTGTTAAGTTCCAGAGAGTATTGGAAGCAATCGTCGCGCGAATTCCAGGTAAGTCCTAATATTTTAGATACATCGTCTATTTTTATCTGTAACGCTTCATCATTCCCATCTCTAATTCTATTTAATAGTTCCTGGCTATTGCTCCGCCATTTTTGTAATAGAAACCCTCCTCTGGCTAACACCTTGGACAACTCAGTGTATATATTAAAACAGGTTTCTTCGTTTTCAGCTCCGGTCATTAAATCATCCATGTAAAAATCGTTTAAAATAACACTTGCGATTTCTGGTTGATCCTGGCACTCATCCTGTGCTAACTGTTGAAGCGATCTTACAGCTAGATATGGTGCCGCTGCCGTGCCGAAAACTTCTATTTCTTTTTCAGGACTGTCTCTCCAGAGGATCCTTTGTAACATTACGTCCTTTCTATTTACCAACACTTGCCGGTACATCTTGATTATGTCCGCTACTAAACATATCCGATGTTTTCTCCAACGCATAATAGTGTGCCGGAGTCAAAGTCAAGTCAAAGTCAAAGTCAAAACATTTATTTCAAATAAACCATTATCAGGTACTTTTGAATTGTCAAAGTCAGTCCGTCAAAAACATGAAGCTATTTGCACGTTCGCAAGCGTAGATCTCTATGGAGAAGAACGTGCAAGAAACTCCACGGACACTCTTTTAAATCATTTTATGTTTACAAAAATCCTGGTTACATAAACCTTGTTGCTTCTATATATGAGAACAATGTAAAGAAAGAAAAAAAACAATTTATAGTATGAAATATTAAAATGAGGCAGTGGCAACCAAGGGATGACCAGTCTCCACTGACGGCGCCCGTTCACGAACATGACGCGTGCATCAGCACCATTCAGCTCAACCATTTTGAAGGGAACTGAATGATCCGATACACGCGCCACCATCAGCGAGACATTGGAGTGAGCATGACACACCCTCAACTGCCCCTGCTATTTCATGTCAAACAAGGAAACTATCTATTAACATAATGGTCCAGGGTTCTCACATTTACAGAACTTGAAATAAAAATTGCTTCTAAATTATATAAAACTATGAATATCAATCTGAAAATACAGAAAAAGAAAAGTTTATTCCAAACATAATATAAGATTATGCGGAATAGTATTATTATTAGACATAAAAGAGGGTGAGCATCTCTTCCAAATATAAAACCTAACTAGTGGAACCAAGCGGCTGAGGCTGTGGAGCAGGACCGGCATTTAGCCAAGCATTTTTATCAAGGATATAATCTTCCAGTTTATAATATGCCTGTCTACATAGAGTGCGTTTTATGCATGTTTTAAATTTTTTCTCATTCAGTTCGAGAATCTCACGTGGTATTTTATTATAAAACTTAATACAATATCCCATAAAAGAAGTGTGTACTTTAGCCAATCTGAATCGGGGTTGATCTAATTTATTCCTATTTCTAGTATTAAAATTATGCCTATCACTAATCTTATTAAAAAGATGAATATTTTTCCGAACATACATAATGTTTTCGTATATGTATTGACAAGGTACCGTCATGATGTTAATATCCTTAAACAGTTCCCTTAGGGAATCGCGCCGACCAAGATGGTATATGGCTCTGATGGCTCTTTTCTGCAGAATAAATATAGACTCGATGTCTGCAGCTCGTCCCCATAATAAGATACCGTAAGACATTATACTATGAAAGTAACTAAAATAAACCAGCCTCGCGGTATCTATATCAGTAAATTGACGGATTTTTCTGACAGCATATGCTGCTGAACTTAGCCGTCCTGCAAGAGATGTTAAATGAGGACCCCATTGTAGCTTTGAGTCAAGCGTGATCCCTAGGAAAACCGTGTCTTCGACGAATTCAAGTTTCTCTTTGTCCAATACTATGTCGCAAGTATTACTTTTGACAATCGGTAAAGCAAATCTGATGCACTTAGTTTTTTTCCCATTTAATACTAAATTATTCGCAGTGAACCAATTTTGGACCTGCCGGAGTTCCGGCTGCAAAGTAGGACCAACTAACATGTTGTCATTAAGTGACATCCCATTAACTCCTTTACAGGAAGCATCAAATACTACGCGGACCTTCGATGTTTCCTTATCCTCCCGGATAACAGCGTGGTGAGGTAAGTAGATCGCCCTTTGAGTGTTGTTTTCATCTGCAACTTTTCTCATGTGTTTCAGCTCCAAATATTCTTCAAGAACTCTCGTATAATCTTCTTTGAATTTGCTGTTTTTTCTGAATTTACTTTCTAACGATCTTAATCTTTTTTCAGCGATTCCCTTTGAATCACCAACCATGCTAACCGGATCTACATCTCGCAATGGTAACCTTACTATATAACGACCGCTCTCGTCACGTTCAGTAGTAGCTGCGTATAACGCTTCACATTTATTTTCTTCCTCCGTTAACAACTTTTTATTAGTTGGTTCCGCTTCTAGTTCCCAAAACCTTGTAAGCAGGTTATCTGTCTCCAGACTTAATGCATCACGGTAATGTGTGAGGGTTTACTAGTTTGATCCACTTCAAAGGTTCCTGACAATATTCATCCTAACTTGGTGTCTTGCGCTAAAAGAGTTCCACCAACATTCCTTTTAATTCCCTCCTGAATCACTTGACTGTATACTTCAGCACCTAATAAAACATCTATTTTATTTGGACTGTCGTATTCTGGATCAGCCAAATCATCATCGACCAAATCCACCCATTCAGCCCTAGTTACTTTCGTAGATGGGAGAAGTGCAGTGACTGATTTCAGGACGAACACATTTACAATTATTTGGACAGTCGGATCTATTCTAGACCTCAATTGAAGTACAACGGTTGACTTAGCTGTCGCACTTTTTTCCCCGCCTACTCCTATCACAGTTTGCCTGGATGGCGTTGTGTGTAATCCTAAAAATTGGACCGTGGATTCCGTAACGAACGAACCTTGCGATCCTTGATCAAGTAAAGCCCTAACTACTCGATAGCTTCCGTCTCGCGACTTCGCCTTTACTAACGCGGTAGTTAATAAAACAGTTTTGCGACCAGTTCTCGACGAGAAACACGCGACTAGTGGTTTACTTGACCCCTCTGCTTGCGCGGCTATTTGAATATTACTAATTTTATTATCTTCCTTCATCACCGTTGCAATGGCTGATGAGGTTTCCTCGTGAGCGCCCCTATTACCCTCACCAATTTCCGACCCAGAAACACCTGTTTGGTGTAAAACATTCTGAGGTAGTCGTAATAAGCCTCTTTATCTCATTTGCCGATTCACAGGACAACGTCCTTTGACTAAGTAGTCTTTTCATGATATACCGTTTGCGAGAAACTTTTTATTATTGTACATCTTATCTAATTTAGACCATGCAATTTTATAGTTATCTGCTGTTACCGTTAAATTTCTTAATAGTTGCTCAGCCTCCTCACATAAATGAGCCTTCAAATAAAAAAATCTCTGTGCGTTGTCAAGAGAAGAATTCTCATGCACCAATCCCACAAACAAATCTCTAAATGTTTGCCACTCTGAATATTTTCCCGAAAATGAGGGAATTTTAATTTCTGGCAATTTGACTTTACTTTTTTGGTCCTGACAAATAGACTTAGAATCCATGCTAAGCGTAGTTGAATATCTTTTAGCCAATAAATCTTTTAACTCACTTTTAAAATCTACATAAAATTCCTCAACTTCATCATAGAGACAATCTTTTATATAACTCGAGTCAGAAATTCGACCTTTTTAAATTTACTTAAAATCTCATTATGAGTGGCCGTAAACGTATTCCATAATTGTTCCAAATTTTCAAGACGTGTCTCTATATATGCTTGGCTCTCTTTAGGTGCTTTCTTTACATTGGACTTTGCCTTACTCATTTTAGTGTTAATATCATCCTGTATAGCAAGGAAGGACTCCATTTTGGAACAATTATTTTATACGATTTTATCAAGTTTTAAAATATTACAAGTTTTTGTTACTTCGGTCTAAAATCGGGCATTAGTTCCCCGTCAAAGCTAATTGCCACACAGAATTTTACAAGTTATAAACAATAAGTCATATGGGCCAAAATCGGGCATGGATTCCCCGTCTGAACCAGTTTACACATAAAATTTTACAAGTTGTAAACAAATAAGTCACACGGGTCAAAATCGGGCATGGATTCCCCGTCTGAACCAATTTACACATAAAATTTTACAAGTTCTAAAAATGTCTACTAAAAGTATTTTCAAAAGAGTTCAGACTTGCACTTCTCTTGAGATTTAATTTATTCTTCCTGATTAAGATGTAAAATGTACCTAACCTAACCTACTCACGATTTTATATTTTCTTTCACCAATAATTTTCACTCACTGAACACACTGCTGCGCCACGGTTTCGGCGCGCTGTACTGCACCACAAGTGGCGCCCTCTGCCGCACGTTACCTCCCTCGCGCCGTTCCTCCGGCTGTAGCTGACAGTGGCGCTGCACCACGCTCCACTGACTGCTCCCTGCTCCTCCCGACTTCAGGTTGCTCCCTGCTCCAGCCGCTTCCACCTCCAGCTCCAGGAACACCTCTCACCTGGTGTACCCCGGTTGAAGGGGGTTTGCTCTGGACTGCGATCCACTGCCCAGTAATGACGCGAAGGGTGGTAGGAATCTCTACCACCACCGGAACCACCAAAAACACTCCCGAACCTTTCCGACTCGAAGGACCATGAACGAAGTTTGACTAGGAGAGGGTGGTTAATTAAACACTGGACTTTATACTAAGCGCGTATAATATAAGTATCCACAATGCTTGATGCTCACAAAAAAAACTAATTTTACATTTTTGACCTAGTTAAGCTCCCACACATATCTGCGAATTCGCAATGCATCGCGAATATCTGCGAGCTCGCACGTACAAGTTCCTGCGATTGCGGCGTCGTATCGCATCGCATCGCGGTTTTGTGTGGGCGCCCTAAGCGCCGGAGAATCTTAACACCGAGATTCAGAAACTGGCTCTCAACTAACAACGCCATCTATTGGCAAAACTTAAAACTATTTCGAAATGATCGAATATTTACGTGAACATTTTTCATTGACCTCCCCAAACCGTCCGTGAACCACGACCGTAACTGACTCTTCCTTCAATGGAGCACTGTGCAAAACGCTCTCTCTTCGATACACCTTTCTTCCGTCGCTACCATACAGCATGATCTTACTCTCGTCAGAAAAGAGAACTTTGTTCCATTGAAGGTGTGACCAATTTAAGAGCTCACGTGCAAAGTTAAGGCGCACTCTTTCGGTGGTTTACCGTCAATTTTGGGCCATTAGCCGGTTTATGAGGCTTCTTCTAATGGTAGACTGGGTAACTTGGGCGGCTTCCGTGGGCGAGGTGTCCATATCTGTTAGGAAAAAATCTCTGGAAGGATGTCACGGAGCTTAATTAACAGTCACTATTAAAAAAAGTTATTTTTCGCAAAAAATGTGATTAAAATGCAGAAATTCCGATAGAATACACTGAAAACAATCTCTACATTGATTTATTTGATGAATATTCTGTAGACTAAACTGCCAGCTATTTATTCTATACCCATAGAACTTCGAGCGCTAAGCGTCTCTGAGCTAAGCCGTGGACGGACGGACAGACAGACGGACGTGGCGAAACTATAAGGTTTCCTTGTTGACTACGGAACCCTAAAAAGGAATATTGACATCTATGGTCTTGGAGGAGCCTTGACGACATGCTAAATATAAAATAAGCACGTGGAACTATCACTAGCAACAAACCGCAGGCGACTGCGGCAACAGATTACCTGCAGCCCTACAATCGACGTGCTAATGCCATCCAATTCCGATGATGTAAACGGCATAATGCTATTCGCTATGTATAGCTCCGTCTCCCTCTTAGAGCGGAATCATGATCGTTTTAAGACTTCATAGTAGGGCCCTGATCTAGGTTGGTCCTTAGAAATGATTGAAAAGTTGAAATCTCAAAAAGAAGTAATGGAAAGTTTCTTCTTTAGTGATCAAGTTTTTGTAAAGGTAATCAATTCTGCTAATTATTTCAAATTCAGTGCCTTTTACCAAAATCCAATCATTCCTCAACTCACCCAATTCAACTCTCTCACTCACTCCTCACTCCTGTAGGATGTTCAAAATTATAACAATTTCTAAAGCAGTTATTTTATTAATTTTATGATGCATATTAAACACATTAAAATGTTCTTATTTATATACACAGGTGGTTAAGCTTTTGATTAGACGAATTGGAGCACACAACGGATAATACTATCCATTTACCAGCTTTTTTGCAACAAATTCAAAGCAAAGATGTGACAAAAATAAGCATAACCTATAAAAAATAATGAGAATAGTGTATTTGACTGGATATATAAAATGATCATTTTACACTTGGCAAGGCATTTTCAATAATACTATTAATATTTATGTATATTATTTAGCATTCTGTCGCTCAGTATGAGCTGACCATTTTGATCTAGTGAAATACCCTATTCTTCTATACTAATACAATAAATTGTTCTTTGAAATTAAATGTATAGCAGTCATTGGTAAACTCAATATTTAACTCATTTTGAAAAGTTAGTAAATAATCAAATTCAGGATGATTAAATGGCTATCTAGAGATGCTGAAAGGTTTATAACCATTTTATTATTCAACAAGTTATTCAGGAAGACAATCTGACAGACTTCTTCAGTAGAAAACTACACAGTATATCAGTATTTTCATACAATTTTTAAATATAAATTATTGAGTGCATAATCCTGCAGGTGTAAATGTCATTGCTCAGTAATTAACTAGATGCCTTAGCAGCTTGGCGCCTCTTCACATCCCAATTGTAAACTCTTGCCATATTTACTTCAGTAGTTGTCCATTGATCTCTATAATTATAAAAAAAGAACAAGGGATTTATAATTTCATCTTACAGAACCTGAAATTTTACACTTCATCATTTCCCTTTTAACATATACATTGCCTTCTATTATTTAGAGTAGGTGTAGTACATTTTCTTCTTCCATTTAACACTGTATTATATTTTTTTAAATAATTATCAGTACCTATCAGCTTTTTTTTTGGATGGAAATTCATCAAATGATTCCTCCTGCTCTGGGGGGAGAGAGTGTCAGATGCTTACCTCGTAGCAGCCTGGAGCCTGGATTTATGCCTGATTGATGGCAATAGGGTAGCTCCTATTAAATGGGACTTGAAGCTAATATGATAAAAATGAGGAAGTGCTACAAGAACTGCATCCTATTGTTCAGGGAATACACATCGCATGCTTAAAAATATACTGACCGATTAGTGTTTCGGTCAAAATTGAATTAAGTATACCAAGAAGTTTATTTTAACGCCCTCTTTCGGCCGATCTCGGATTTTTTTTGATATCTTGTTTCAAGTCGGAGTTAAACCCATATCTGTCTCTTTCACACACAAACGTTTCGGCAAAAGTTTTTACGAGACAGAGACAGATATCAGCATGCGTCAAGGACTAAGATCGTGAACATCACGTGTTTTAATAAAATACGGACTCATTTCAAAATATGTCACCGGTATTAAATTTTTTCTTAATAGTTTATGGACCCATATCTTAATAATAAGTATTCTTTAGTTATATATTAAATAAAACACGGAATCATTTCAAAATGTGTCACCAGTATTAAATCAATGTAACTTTATCTTTTATATTAAACTGACGCATCTTGAGGAACAATTTTTTTAACCAACAAATTTATAGAAAAAAATCTAAATTTCTTTAAAATTATATTCAAACATTAATACTCACTTTATCAACTATCCCTACAATACATTATTTCATTATATAAAGCTATTTTCTTTGAGTAATAAGCCATTTTGTAAGGTAAGTCAGGTATGCTAAATCATTTTTTACGATTTCCCGAAAAACTACTTATTTGAGTTATGTCAGTATATGATTAAGCATGCGACATGTGATGTTATTTTATTATATTAATTACCTTAAGAAATCTAAATCATGCTCAACACAAGCCAGGTTCTTCATCGCAGTAGCCATATTTGATGAGAGGAGATTTTCAGCATCATCTAATGTATATTCTAACATAACATTTGCCCCAAGCCACAAATACACCTTTTCAGTTGGTGGTATGTTTGCCTGAAAAACAATTTTATCTAAATTATGGTATGACAAATAAAAAAAACAGAACAACCCTGAGTATCTACAGTGGGTCACCAGGATAGGTTTCAATAACTTAAGATCTGACCTTTCATTTATATGATTTTGTCATTTAGTTTGACTAAATGTATTATTGTACTACCGTGTTACCCAGATATGGAGGATGTCTGGTAGGCAGCCGCTCCACGTAAAATACTGGTATTCAGCTGAATCCCGTTTGACTGGAAGTCAACCCCAATATAGTTGGGAAAAGGCTAGGCAGATGATGATGAGGTTGACTAAATGTATGAATTTAGTTTGACTAAAGGATTGGATTTTTGTAAAAGTCACTGATTTTGAAACAATAGCAGAATTGATTACCTTTACAAAAACTTGATCACTAAGAAGGAACTTTGTTTCCATTTCTTCCTTTTGAGTTTTCAGCATTTCAATCATTTCTAAGGACCGGCCTAGATCAGGTATCTGTTGCCGCAGTCGCCTGCGTTTTGTTGCTAGTGACAGTTCCATGTGTTTATATTTAGCATGTAGTTCATCAAGGCTCCTCAAGACTTTGTCCACTCCACCAGTGTTTTCAGGCTGGCTCATAAATTCATCTACATTATCCTATATTTGAAAGTTCGTGTTATTAGAATTTATAGAAAAAACCACAGAAAGGTACCAATTTCAAGAAACAATAATTGGATAGTTTTATGTATTGCAGTTGTCATCCACATGGATCAGACGATGAAGCAACAGTTATTTTTTCTAATCTAAGTTGTTGTTCAGGTCATTGGCAAAACCCGGTAAGGTAATAAAAAAAATGTATTTTTACAGGTAATATCAATGGAATCAGTATGATACATAAATAGGTTATTCTAAATTATGGTTGAGGATTTCTCAAAATGTTGAAAGCTAAGTAACATTTTTGTTTAGGTAACACAAGAGATGATAAATTACTAGATAAACTTACGACAAATACGGCCTCGGGTATTCCTGAATATGATTTCGGATTAGAAGTGTCCAATTTATCACCTTCCATTTTTATACCTTGTGTTCAGTGAAATTCAATCGGATGCTAAAAATGTAAATAAAACAATTGTTTTTAGAAAAGTTTTTACGTTACCATTTACTTAATGTAATGTTAGAACGTAGGTAACCTACATTATTATTTAAAATTCCCGTTTATTTCACATACGGCACCGCTGCAAAACAAAGATGAATCTAAAACCAAAGACAAGTTCACCAAAGAGTATAATAAAGATAGTGGACTCAAGTCAGCCAAAGACAAAGAAGAATGAGGAATCCAAGGAGTAAACGAACGTTCACACGAACATGTTATGAGGGGTTTCAATTTCAAAACAAAAGACTCGAGGAGACGATTCCAAAAATATGTCTCAAAGATTTGAAGAAGTCTAGAAAATAAATGTGTCTGAGATGTCAAGTGATGTGTGACACATCATGTGTGTCCAATGCTATGTTTTTTTTTGTACGGTTTGTACTTGGCACAAAGCTTTTTTCTATCTCAATGAAGCAACACGCGGCCCGATATCAAATGGCACGTCACTTGACGGTTACTGACACTGACAGTGACAGATAGTTCCGCGTCGTGTCAGTTGTCGATACACCTTTGGGGTTTGTAAAAATTGAAAATAATAAAATAAAATTAATAGAATTAAGTTTTTGAGATTTTAACTATCATGGCGCCGTCAACAGACTGGGACGAGATAAAAAGATTAGCAGCTGATTTCCAAAAAGCACAGCTAAGTTCAACTTCCCTGAGGTATGAAAACGATTGTATTCTTATTAGTTGGCTAATTGATATTCAAATGATACCACAAATGATCATTTCTTTATTTGTGCCTTTTTTCACAAAAGAGATAAGCTTTAATTCTGTTTTAACAAATTGGCTTAAAGTGAAGAGGAATCTGCTCCATATGGCGAGTTGAAGTCTGAATGGTTATTCAAAATTGAAACAATGGCAGATTTCTTTTTGAATCTAAGAATATGTGAACTGGAACTTAATCCTAAAAATTTGTTCTAATTAATTAAATGTAATGAATTTAAATGGTTTCAGATTATCGGAAAGAAATTGCATAGAGATTGTCACAAAACTAATTGAATTAAAGTTAGTTGATGTAATATTCACCAATGATGGAAAAGAGTATCTCACTCCTCAGCAACTTATTAAAGAAATAAAAGATGAGCTGTATGTACATGGTGGGCGCATCAATACAGTTGATGTTGCAAAAGAGCTTAATGTTGATCTCAGCCAAATCAACAACAGTGTCTCTGAAATTATAAAAGGGAAGGAGGTGCAGCTTGTTTCAGGCTATCTGATAGCTCATTATTATCTAGAAAAAGTTGCCAGGGAAGTCAATGAAAAACTGCAACTACAGGGCCAAATATCAGTAGGAGAGCTAACTTTGCAGTATGACTTGCCAGCAGAATTACTGCAACATAGTGTCTTAGAGAAATATTTGGGGAAAATAATTTTTGGAAAACAAGATCCCTCTGAACCTAGAATCTTTTACACTGAAGAATACATAACTAGGACTAAGGCAAAAATTCGTGGGGCTTTAATGGGTTTATTGAAGCCAACACCTGTGGCAGTTATAGTGAATCATTGCAACCTGTCTGATCGCTTGTTCTCATCTTTATTTGATCAACTCAATGCCCCAGGAGTGTTGACTGGGCGCCAAGCTGGAGCTTTATATGTGCCATCATGTTACACAAAATCTCAAAATGATTGGGTAATGAGCTTTTACAAGCAGAACAACTATTTAGAATATGATGCTCTATCACGCTTAGGGATATCAGACCCTAAAGGTTATGTCAAACGCACACTGACAAATGAAGACTTAACTTTTCTTAGTAGTTGTGTGATTGGTTCACAAATCAAACAGCAATTGGAAACGGCGCTGGAAGAATGCATAGCTTCTAAAAGTTATTTAGATGTTGTCTCTTTGTTGCCATCAGTTTTAACTGACACAGATATTGAAAATGTTCTTGAAGCTCTCTTAAAGAAGTCAAAGTCAACAATATTATTTGATAACACAGGTAAACAAAATTAAGGCTTTCTAAATTGTTTCTTTTTTCTATTTATAGAAATTGAAACAAGGTTGCAATAATTCTTCTTATAGTTTTCAGCAATCACTTCATTGAAAATTTAAAGCAAGCTTGCATGCCCATGACACAACAAAAAGCTGAAGGTGTTGTAAAGTCTGGTAAATTCCAGCAGTTCTATATAGAAAAACAAATCAATAAAGCAAATGAATTTGCTCATGCAAGCCACTTAGACCATAAAGCAGAAAGACGTGAGGAGCGCAGAAGAAAGGCTGCAACTGGAAAAGGAGGTGGTGGTACTCAAGGAAGGGAAACTAAAACAAAAGCAGTCAAGAAACATGCTAGGGGAAAACAAACTGCTCACGATTCAGACTCAGATGAAGGTCCTGTTGTAAATAAGAAGTCACAGGCACAACTAGAGATTGTTAGCATTGAAGATGTTGAAAATATCATAAAAGAAACTTTAGAGAATGAAGGTTTAGAAGACTTGCTGACTCGTATAGCAGAACACCTTCAGGGGTAAGTAAAATATAACATTCATTTTTGTTTTACGTCATTTAATTTTGCAAGTGATACCTAACCAGATGAAATCTATCTCAAAAATATATTTATATTTTTTTGTAAATTAAATTATTTTTCAGAGGCCTTAACCAAACAGGGATGTCAATAGCAAAAGAAACTGCAGAAAAACTGCTTCAAGATGCTAGTCAGAACAGAAAACAAACACACACTTCCGCCCAAGACAAAATCAACATTTTGATTAATGACATTAAACTTTACGAAAAAGGCTTAAAATCTTTTCCTACTGATGTGCAACCGCAGCTTGTTAAATACTTACTGAAGTCGCTAGGAGGTGATATAGTTTCAGAATTCAGCAAGTATGCAGCAAACCAATGTAACATATCTGTGCAAGGTGAAGTACTAACAGTTGAACAAAGGAACAAAATAATTAATGACTTGTCAGATGAATTTATGAAGCCCCTGGTAGCATTAAATGGGACATTGTTAGATCAAAACATGGAACCTTTCTTCCAAGCAGTTGATGTGTGTCTATCGGAGTTTGGAATGATTTTGAAAAAAGTTGATAAGAAGAAAGACAAGTGAGTAATATCTTGTGTTTTTTAAAGCTGTACCTAGCTACAAAAAAGTTGAAAAGTCAACTTCAAAAGATAAACTAGCAGTTACTAACATTCCTTATCAATTTAGCAAAGTATGTTTGAAGATATTTTTATTTATTGTGAGTGACAAGCAGTTTGTATAAAAGTATCTATTTCAAAATGATGATTATATTTTCAGACTCCTAATTCAAAATCACAGAGAAAAGTTAATATCTGAACTAGAAAACTGTGAAGATCCCGCCTTGAGTCTACATATGGCGGTGTTGGCAATTTTCACAATTGTAACTCAAAACATGCTGCATGCATCTGGTCGACAAGTACCAATAATTATATCATATTTAAAAACTCAACTAAAAGAAGAGGACCATGAGCGGCTACAGTTATGGCATGGTAGGTTGAATTCCTTATTCTTTTCATCCCAAGAAAGTCATAGTGATGTCCCAAAAAAGAAAACTATTTTTTCATACAAAGTATAAACAGCATATTTAGTTTTTTTAGGATTGGCTTAAACTTCCTTGAGGATAGTTCCTCATCTGTATGGCCAAAAGCAGTTTCTAAATAAGGCTACACCTGTATTTAAGAAAACGACCTGTTGTGCCAACCAAAAAAAACAGACACAAGGGCTGAAAGACAATTTAAAATGAGTAACTTTACATTGATTACATTAAAAAGCGCCAGTAAACACTTATCATCATGGAACCAATTTTTGTGTAGTCAAGGTGTTTGTGCTACAGTTTATTTTTTCTTTAATTTTCAGAATTAGTGTCCAAATATTTGACGTCCACGGAGAAAGATAAAAGTGGAGTTGAAGAGAAGCTTATGCAAGAGCTTCCATTATTGAAAAATATGGTTCAAGAGATAAAAAAATACAAATGAAGACATTATAGGTATTGATTACCATTACATATTTTAAATGTATGTAAACTAAAGGGTTTGGTTATTATTCTAAATATATTTCTTATCTATAAAAGATTTATTTTTTATTTTACCATATTTGATATTATGTATATCAATCTATATCTATACTAATAATTAAGCTGAAGAATTTGTTTGTTTGTTTGTTTGATCGCGCTAATCTCTGGAACTACCAGCCGGATTTTGAAAATTCTTTTTGGATATGATAGCTACTTTCATGCACGTAAGAACTCGCGGGCAAAAGCTAGTAGTATAATATACCTACAGATTGAATTTTCCAAGTGGGCTTGAATGGCCAAATCCGAAACAATATCACCCTACTCCAAAATAAGGAAAACAATATGAGCGCACTCATGAAGTATTTTTATTGCAGGTCAACCTATGAGGTTGTCGTCTGCTTAATCCAGCCCACGGAGCAAATACAGAGAGGAGACGGCCAAAACAACTGTGCACTGTGATTTTCAACTAGGTCCTGACGTCATCACGTGGGCGTGGCCTTAGTCAGTGTATTGTTGGCGTTCGTCCTGTGCACTTCGTAAACGTTCCCTTTTAACAGCATTACATTCGCGTTAAAAGAAAAAAAAATAAGAAGTGTTATGTTTTATCTTGTAAAAACTATTCGGATAGACGTTCTGATGCTATGGACGGCATCACATTTCATTTGTAAGTTATTTTATGCGTAATTTATTAAAATAGTTCTAGAAAAATCTCTTAGCTTCGGTGTTTTCAAATATAATTCTACCCGACATTAGATGGCGACACTTTGTGTCATGGGAACTAAGAATATTTAGGTATGTAGAGCTCAGTATTTATATATTTTATTAATCATATGTACTGAAATTTCTTCAACTTTCATTCCTAAAGATCCTTTAATCGCCAAAATATTGTTTTTGTAGTTTTTATATCATTTTGTAAACAGGCCGCCATCTATCGTCAATTATGAACATTAATCATGAACATGTCAAAAATACAGGGCCGGAATTAGAATCCAATCCGAATGTCTCGCGGCTGTCTCACACGTGGAAGGTACTTAAGTAAAACATTTTAAATACGCTAGACATAAAAATACAATCTCTTAAAACTAAATATTTTAACTACAATAATTTATTTAAAGTACTTTCCCTCAGTGAGACAACTGGTATGGTAGTTGTTGTTTACTTAATTAAAGGTGAGGCTAAATGAACGTAATTTTATGAGTTGTGAGTCGCGTAAAATGAGTCGGCGGAATTCCGCTTCATACTAAAGTCCAACTCACTTTGCGTCGCCGTATAGCACAAACACCCCGGGCTACTCTCTAAGCCCGAAGTTCGTAGTTTCGGGCTTAGTTGCGAGCGTATTCTACTCCATATCACCTACGGACTTATGACTTATGTAATCCCTAATAAACAACTAATTTTCTTTCGTCATTCATCAAAAATCTTTTTATTCAAACATTTTTTTTTTTTCATAAAAGTATCAATAGGCATTTCAATAAAAAATATGTATCAAGATGGTTCGCAAAATGAATTTAAAAAAAACAGATTACCTACTCCCTGCATCGAAAATCCTGAGTACGACCCTGTTGCATCCTGCACTTTAATGTCATCTAGTGTGAGATAGTTGCGTAACTACAAAGTAAAATCGACGGAACTAGCGAGTAGTTTTGCTATTGACCGGTAGATGGAAAATAAAGAAGTGGGCGGGATCTAACACCCCCTCACCCCGCAAAGTGTCACGCGTTTCTTCATAGGGAAATTAAATTACAACATCTCCTCTTTGTATTTGCTCCGTGATCCAGCCACACTCAACCTTTTCTAACTGGGCCACATAGCAGTTCTACTACATGTTATCATGATGGGCTGCAATAAAATAAAATATCAGTATTGAAGATACTGTTAAATTATGTAGTTTTATTTAATAATTTAATTAAACAGTTTGGAATTAAATAATTGCTATATGCTATGGCAGAGGCAAACAATGAAATTCCAGTATTGTAGACACTGTTAAAATGTAGTTTTATTTAACTATACCTAGATGAAATGAAACTACCACAAACTGAACTGTACCTACATTTATTAACACAGCTGGACAGAATAGCTTTGGATAAAATTGCTACATGCAATGGCATAGGCTTACTTTTTCGTTTTGTAGTGAGTGAAATTCACTCACTACACACTACAAAACGAATATCATTAATTACTTTTTTTTATTAATTCTTTCATTAATTATTAGGTAATTAATGAAAATCGCTATGCTTAAAAAACTACCTACTAAAAATCGCGGACGAAGTCGCAGGCGAAGTGCTAGTTGATCATAAGCAGGGCTGCCAGATCGTATAATTGGATACAAAATATGCATAATCGCACGGTCTATTGTATCCATGATCATTCCGTATAATACGATACAAAAGAAGAAGACCTTGCTTTTTGCCAAATTTCGTGATTCTAGGTCAACGGGAACAACCATTATAGGTTTTCGACCCAAAACCTATAGAGTACTTCTGGTTGACCTAGAATTGATAATTTTGGTTCAAAGCAAAGTCGCAGTTTTATGAAATTATGAAGAAAAAATTATTTGTAGAATGGTTATGTATAATGCGATCAAATTTCGTATAATTGCAGATACTTTACCGTATAGCCGCGATTTATTTGCTGGCAGCCCTGATCATAAGAACCCTGGTGTAAATTCGTATCACAGATAGTCAAAGTATTTGCAAAAATAAAAAAATCTAATCATCAGTCACAGTCACAAATAATTAAATAACATTTTACAGTCGTCACCCAATAGCAACAGGGAATTTTATTCCCGAATGCCACCCGGTGACAATCCATGTGGGGGCGACTGGGAATATACGGCCCATCCTACGTAGTGTAGTACGTCTACTAGGCAATAGATGGACGGCCCTTGAATGCCTTTGATATGCACGATGGAATTCTATACTACATATCGAATCGAATGCCGTGGAATATTCTTGATAAAATAATGTAATACATATCAAATAAAAAATAATCAATCAGTGGAAAGGTGTTCATTTTCCAACACTTCATTTTGCATAAAGATACATGTTTTTAATTCTCATGTGCAATTTCAAGTAATAGAAATTACCAAGAAAATTAAAGTTTATTTTTCTCGTCTAGGGGGGGGCAGACGCTCCCCCTGTCCCTAGCTGGGTACGCCCTTGTGTATCTACATAATTATAAACATAAGCTTTAAAAATTTAAATTTCGTAATGGAAGACATGAAATTATGGCAACATTTGAAATGAACTTTCAAATTGACGTTTGTATATTTGACACAATATATTTTCAAATGATGTCAAAAAGTACATCAAATGTCACAACAGGCAGGATCAGTCAAGTCAACGAACGCCTGTTGTTTAGGTTGTAGGGTTGTTAAAAATTGAAATTTTACGATAATGTTATATGATAAGAATCATTAATTAAAATAACTGAAAGGCAATAAACTATAAATCATTGTTTGAGTTATTTTACGAGAGTTATATTAGTGTTGCAGTGCGAGGTTTTTACATTGAATTATACATTGAATAGCACCATGTGCTTGTGAAAAAGAAACATATTTACAAGTCTGTCAATTTATATAACTACAAGATGGAATCAGAGCCTAAAGAAAGTTCAGATTTGCTTAGACCACGGAATAAAATTGAGATAAATGGAAATTTAAATCATGAAGAGCCCAAAGGCCCTCCGGACGGCGGAGTTCGGGCATACTCCGTCGTGGTTGCATCGTTCCTCACAAATGGCCTTTTCTTCGGCGTAATCAATTCATACAGTGTGATATACACGGTGCTTGAAAAACATCTGAAAGATGAAGGAGTTTCTAACTCGGAAAGTCGAGCTGGTAAGTTTGTTGTATGTACTTAAATTGAAACACATTACTCAGCCAATTTATATATTTCGTCATTTGAAAACACCGTATCGAATTCGATATCGAAGTTGCGTAGTTATGCTTATTAACCATGCAATCATTGAAGTAATACTATGTGTGCTCATGCTCAATAATGTGTACCCACACTGTATCAATTTGTATCAAATTGGTTTTTTCCTTGAGGGAAAACTTTATGGCATAATTTTTTTGCCTCATTACCTTCTTAGTAGATTGAGAATCATAATAACAATATCAATTTTCAACTTCTGACTGGATACTTACAATATTTAATAAAAATAGTTAGGTTGTAATAAAAAATAAAAATGTTATAACATTAACAAGCATTTAAATGCATAAATAATATAACAAGACACCTTTTTATTTCTCTAAGAGGGTAGACAGATGCATCTAATTCAATACACCCACATAAAGAGTGGATTGGATGTAAGTAACTATTTGATTGAAAATATTTAAAATGCTAAAATTAGACTGCTATAAGTTTTTGCTTATGAAAACTTCCCTGAATTCTAGTTTCATAGTCTGCTTATAAGAAAAATTTTCACTCATAGATATTATGAACTAGGTAGGATTATGAATGAAAAATAAGCTAATCAAATAATTGTCTGTGTTAATACCCAATTGTTACAAGTACTAACTATTATTAGACATGCCCTTTGATACTATGTCAATGAAAATCAGAACATAAGAGCAGATTTTCAATATACTCTTATCATACTAATTACATTCCGAGGACTTGAAGGGTTATCATATTGATTTATTTACCATATATGTAGTATATGAATGACACTATCTACAATAACTGTCATGGAATACAAATGAATTCTTTGTTACAAAGCATGTTGAACTTGTGCTTGAATAATGTAATGATTATATTAAATGTTGTTCAACTTTCTAAGAAAGATATGGAAGAAAATGGTGTAAATTAACACAAATCATTAAAAAAAATGTATTTCAAAAGTTTATTATGAGATAAGAAAGGTATTATTATTATTTTATTAATAACTTCTTATTTCATTTATAACTTTTATATCTTCTCTTTATCTTTCTTTAGGCCTTTGACAAAATAGGCTATTTAAATAGATTTTATAACTTACCTACTTTAAAACAAAAGGATTTCTTTATTTATTAATAATTCTTTAATATTCTTTTCTAAAAAAATGATCTTGCAGTGAATATTATAAGATGCAAACAATCATCCTGTTTAAGCTACTTTCAAATAACAGCCTCATTGGATTATCTTGACATTTTTGGAGGCTTCAATGCAGCATGCAACTCCAATGATTTGAAATAATCATCTTATATTCCTTATGGATTTAGGTACCTACCCCTTCTGAATTAAGCATTTGGAGTTGAGTGGTTCTCAAACTCTACTTAACCCTGAATACTGGTCAAAATTTGGCATTAAAATAAACAGTAAACACATTCTTAACTCAAAATTAGAAGCCTACCCTAAGTGTAACATGGAAATAGTCTAAAAAAAATGTATTATTTTTCCTACTACTCATCAATTTCTTAATAAACCACGTCACACTTAAGTGTTTTACCAGGAAACTACTACATAATTCATTATCAAATAACTAACTTCTGTAATCAATAAAAATATTTACTTACACATTTGATAAAAAAAGTAATCATGGCTTGACATTTAGGTCAAGCAACAGTTTGTGGAATGTACATTCCTACCTTTTTAATAGTAAATTGAATACATCCTGAAAGCAAAATAGGTAGCCGACTTTATTAAGGTTCAATTAAGCAGTGGTCTTTCGGTCCTATAGAACTTAATTAATGTTTCAATTAATTGATTTTGCCGACAGACAGATGTGGTCGTGTAGGTCGGTACAACGTACGAGATAAGTACTTGAAACTAAAACATTTCATCATAAATAAGCGACATAAATTTATGCACGTCGCAAAATGATGGTATAGAATTTTAAATTATTCGAAACATGAAGCGAATCTGCGTAATTGTTGGTATACTACGCAGATACTACTTGAATTCAATTACAAAATGTTTTGATGTGTAAATCCTCGTATTTCACCTGAAACACAACTCCAGTAGGTACTTGATAGTTAATAGACCAGACTGTCATGTGGCGCCAAGCGAGGCGCACGTGGCGGCCCAGTCAGCCGTCGCCCGCCACGAAGGCCATCACTTCATTGCGTTCAATTTCATCAAGCCTTTGACGCACCGCCATTGCAATCATTTAACAGCTTACCCAAATCAATGGCGTCATATACCTAGTAACTTACCCAACCGGCTCTCATTCGTTATGTCTAATAACCTATATTAGTGACTAGCAGGTACTCCACAAACTTCAACGCCCGCTCTACCCCCTTTAGTTTTGGAAAATTAAGCAAAACGATTTTCATTCATAACCCAGCCATTTCTGCTGCTGATTAGGTATGTGGTCTCTGAATCAGCGCAATTTTCCACCCCGTTCACCTCGTCAGGGGTTGATTTTACAAAAATTGTTATATCTGTTTCAATTATTTCAATTTTAGTTTGTTCATAGCAATTTTATACACGTCGTTGCTTTGAAACGAAAAGTCCGATTTGAATAATTTTTATTTACTTAATTCTTTTTGGAATTAAATATATCCTATGTTACTCGGTGAAGATGTGGCTTTCAGAGATCGGTTCAGTAGTTTTTGAGTCAAATCTAAACAAACAAATCTTTCCTCTTTATAATAGTAGTTTAGAAAACGTTATAATAATAATTCTTTATTATCAGGCAACTAAGGCCCATAGATAAAATACACAATTTAAAAATACAAAAAAATAAACTAATACATTCTTAAGACACACGAAGTGACGGCGTCTAGTTACGCTGCGCTGTGTAAGTAACGATACAATATAGCACCTAGAGTACGTCCTTACTTCTAACTGCATTTACGATCCATCTTTAGTCTTTGATAAGACTAACGACATATAATATACTGATTTTCTGGTCAGGCCAAAATATCAGTTACTTTTTTCACAAACGGCTATTGAGTCTTATCGGAAACGATCGATGGTAATCGTAAATTATATGCGGTTCGGTGTAGGTTGGCCGCTAAACCTTGGAAAAAGTTAATGTAGCAATGTTAATATAGCAAAGTAAGTACCTAGGTGAATATTAGTGGTACCTAGTTCTTTATCCTAATATCAATTAAGTGCCTATCTAAAGATCGATCAAAAAGATCTAGTACCTATATTTAGTATAGTCCCGTTTTTTTCTGTTCCCGTAGGAATTCCCCGTTCCCGTCTAGCCATGAAGCCAAAATCGGTTCAGTAGATCCAGAGATCCCTACATAAAAAATTACAAACTTTACCCCTTTATAATATTAGTATAGACTAGCTTCTTCTTCTCTACCAGACCAGCGACTTCGCCCGCTTGATAGTCGAAAATTATCCAAATATGTTAGTCAACGTAACAAACAGACAGAAGTCGAGAGTTACATTCGCTTTTATAATATTAGTATGCATGGAATCATAACGACTATGATTGATGATACAGATGATAATATTTATTTTAGGATCGTCAAGTTTATCAAAATCAAAATCCATCCGTTGATAGTGCTGATACGCGTAAAAAAAATAAACAATAGGGGCCGACAATATTCCTCAAAGCGATGCGACGTCACAACGCTCTAAAAGTTCGGGCATAACCATGTTTTTTTTTCTGGTTTCGTCGTCGATTCAAATACTTACTTTTCTATGCCAAATCTTGGGTTGCGGTAAATAATCCTTTGGGGAATCTTTCTTTGAGTGGACGATAGGCACATTAATTATTTTAATTGATATATTACAGACAGGACATGCACTTCTCTATTATTTGTACCTATCAGTTATTGTCTATTCAAAGAAAGTTTTGAAAGAGAAGAATGGAAGAAGAAATCGTGGTGCGTCCATCCCCCGTAAAATGGGATAAGGGCAGGAAAATAATGAAAGAAAGGCTCAGAAATAAGTATCGTACACACATGAAGAAGTATTTTTCTTCTCAGCACTGCACAGTGCTCATGACTTAATATAATATACTTAATACTAAGGAGTATAATAACGTTCCTCGTTATTTTGTCTAGAACAAAAACTGCTTTAGCACCACCCCGTAGATACAAGTGTTAGTATGGAGAAGCATTTGAATCGGCGGTGTGACCTGAATTTGTGGTCACGTCGGAAGTGTAGTGTGTATTAATTATGTTTTGTACACTTCATAACAAGAACATACTTACAGGAAAAACGTTTATAAAAACAAGTGTATAATGGGTGGTCTTATCGCACAGAGCAAACCTTTGGATGGACTGAATTAAAGTTAGATTTAAGGCGGTCAGTGTACAAACTAGTCTTGTGTAGTTCGCGAAAGAACTAGTTCGTAAAAGCGCTTCCAAAGCACAGGCGAATTCCTAGGTCTGCCGCTCTTTAGTTCGTTAGTTCCTTCGAAAGCACCGACCCAATAGTATAGCGAGAATGAGCGGGAGCTCGAAGCTCTACCTAGTTGCGTCGCCGCTCACTTACTGATATGTTTCTCATTTTTCAATGCTATGCAATATACAAGCTATTAATTACAAATTAAGAATATACACGTCATTTAGTATATTTTAAGCAAGTTTCTGTATTGAACTAATAAATAAATTAAAATAATACGAGTACAACTTATGTAAAGTAAAAAATAACGGCAAAATAGCTACTTCCCAAACTAAAAGAACGCGCGCAGCAGCATACTGCAAAGAGCGCGAACGATCTGTCTTTCTCTCAGCTCACTAGCTCTGTCAGCTCCCGTCTCGAAACATGTAGGGAGCTGATGAACTAAAAGATTCGCCAAGGTGCTGCAAACTAAAATGCGGAAGTCTAGTACAAACATCTTAATCAATCATTAATAATATACTAAAAAATATCAAATATAAAATTGGAGAAGGAGAAGAAAAATTATAATGAGTGGTAAGGCTTCTTCACTATTTTTTTAAACATTGGTAGCATTTGAGCACGCCTCACATCTATGGGTAATGCATTCCACAAACGAGCTGCTGAATAGTGAAAGATTTGTCAAACAAGGATATGAAATGCACACGAATACTTAATTTAATTTAATATGGTCGGCCCCTATTATTTTTAATATATAATAAAAGTGGTCATCATTATTTAGTACCTCTTGTGATCTGCTCCGTTGATTCGTTCGACTAGAAAAGTTGGAAATCACAAAATACTTTCTTCTTTTCTGCAACAAGTGGCATATCTATGAGATATAATAGGTATGTTTTTACTATACTCATCAATCGCTTCATTCATAGTACAAAACTTGTGCAGACGAAAGTGTTATATCTCGTGATTTGTGGTGCGGCTGGTGTAGTGATGACCCGATTAGATTACGAGACATTGTGTGTCACTTGTCAACTTTAACTGCTCGTTATATTTAGATATTTTCGACTTCCATGTTGATTGATGAACACATGTGTAATATAGGTAACGTAGAACTGTGCCGACTCCACAAATTCTATTTAAACTCTCGCTGAGAGAGATACTCCAACTGTTCTTCATTACAAATCTTTAATCGAAATAAGATTGATGTGTACTCTAAACTTATTCTAACCATTGCAGTGTCAGCTTTGTATTCTATAGAAATGACACATTCGACACATTAGTCGAAATATATATAACTTCCTACCTTATTATTTATTAATATCAGGCATTATTAACGCTCCCTGTAATAGATTCTAAAATCCAAGAGATCCCTATTCGATCAGACAACTCAGGTTCATTTGCAGTGACTGAGAAGCTGTTGGTAAGTAGGCTTTTCCTTCATTACCAACAGCACGCGAATGAAGCGATGATGTTGATTGAATTAAGGAGAATTGGGCTGTTGTATGTAGTATTGTAGGCGTAACAGAGCAAGCCGGTTGCTAACCTCTGCCCTGAGTTTGGTTAACGATTAAGCCGCAATCATCTTGTTATTAAATTAAACGGTACAGTAGCAAATTTGTAGATACGAAATTAGCATATAGAATCACTTAAAAGCTCTTTAGATAAGCGAAGAGTTCATCAATCCATCCATGTTACTAAGGGTCAGAAATGGTTTTTAATATCATAGCATTTTTTTTGAAGTTAAAACTTCTTTAGCGGCGTGGTGAACTTTTTGGGATGGGTAAAAAATGTTAAACTCGCGTCAGGGCACGTGATCTGATCGAAAATTCGTATGACGGAGGGAAAGTTCTGAAGTGTTAAATTTTATTGTAATAAAAATTGTCATGTTTGTGTACGATAGCGCAATAAATGAATATTGTATTTTACCACATAAATGATAGTACTTTTATACTGATAAATTAAAGCAATTCGTGCGAAATTATTCCCTAACCAATCCAAAATATCAAAATTGCACAACGTTAATGTTCAAGTTTTTACTTCTGCCGGCACTCCCGGAGTGCAACCCATTGTTTTCTGTCAAGAGAATAGCCTGCTGCGACATTAAAACTTTTGAATAAAGTTATAAACTTTTTTGCTATCAGAATCCGAAACTATCGACCCGGTGGTCGAACCCAATAAGTAAATCATCATAACGATGCTTAACAATACGTAATTTAATAAACACTCAAACATGTCCTAGTTTCATGTGATAGGTGAGATCTATTTCGAGAAAATGTGGTTGACTATTGACTCACTTGGTCAGTTTCTAGATTTATGTTGTGATGTGATGTGAATAATTGAAGACATTGCAAATTGTAGCCAATTGTGTAATAGCGTCAATCAAACTGTTAAAGAAGATCAAACAGAAAAACTAGTCCAGTGCGAGTTAGGACTAATAGGTAGTGCCTCATACAGAAATAAATTGCAAAACAAGCAAATTGTGACCGTTTTGTTTGTGCATGACAATCAGTATCGTCATAAACTTTTCCAACTACAATATTAAAGACGACTTCCAGTTTGCAAGCTCTCATAATTTACTTTTCTTTGTGTTAAACATGCGTTTAATGCTCCTAGAAAATTCATTATGCAAAGCTACACTACTGAACAACTTAATTCTGCGTCAATTTCCACTCTTCTTTGTATTAACATTGCACTTTTCTTTTCCAGCTCTGGTGGGCGCTCTTACCATGGGGACTACTTTCTTCCTATCGCCCTTGTCTGGCGTGCTGACTGGAGTGTTAGGAATCCGCTTGACTGCAGTGTTAGGCGGTACGATTGCTACTGCCGCCATGCTTTTATCTTCTTTCTTCGTGTATAATGTTAGTGTCCTTTACTTCACCTATGGTGTAATGTATGGTTTAGGAGCATCATTTGCGTACACTCCTTCTCTAGCCATTCTTGGTCACTATTTTCGAAAGCATTTAGGTTTAGTAAACGGAATTGTAACTGTAGGTAGTTCAATTTGTACAGTCATTATGCCTCCACTGATGGAATATATGATTAAAAATCATGGATTAGAATGGCTGTTTAGGCTTTTAGCTATTTTCACTTTTGGATCAGCAATATGTGGTTTCATATTTAAACCAACTCCATCAATGGTTACGAAAACAGCAAGGGAAGACGATAGCTGGAAATCTTTGTTAAAATCTGTTGTAAACGTCCAAATATGGAAAAACAAGAAGTACAGATTATGGGCGTTATCTATGCCCGTTGCACTGTTTGGATATTTCGTTCCTTATGTCCATATTAAAAAGTTAATCGAAACTAATTTTGTTGATGTCAATACTAATTTGCCGTTACAATGTATAGCTGTTACCTCTGGTCTGGGAAGATTGATCTTCGGCTTTCTAGCCGATAAGCCGGGTATTGATAGAATCTTGTTGCAGCAGATTTCTTTCTACGTAATTGGAACCCTAACAATAATTCTACCATTTGTGAGTACATTTGGTTTATTAGTAGCCATTGCTTTAGGTATGGGAATATTCGATGGCGCTTTTATTGCATTAATCGGACCCATAGCATTTGAGTTGTGTGGGGGTGCGTACGCGGCGCAAGCAATAGGTTGTATGTTAGGACTGGCCGCTGCCCCCTTGTCAGTAGGTCCTCCTATAGCTGGCTACCTGTACAGTCTCAATAAATCCTACACGTTGCCGTTCGTCCTCGCTGGCATATCTCCATTGGTTGGCGCCACTCTAATGTTTTCGATACGCCTGCAACGAGTTCCTTCCACTGAAGAGTCTATTAATACTAATGGTGTCGCTGTTCGTCCAGCTTCTGTACTTGTAGGTGAGTCATAAATCCGCATAAAACAAACTCTTTATTTTCATTTTGTACCTACCTTTTTCTTTTAATAAATTATTTTCAAGTATTTAATGATATTTTTTTTCTTTTGTAAATGAATACTTTTTTTTTAATCTTAAAACCAAGGAGTTATTTTACTGTGTACCATATGTAAAATATATTTTTATATTATTACAGAAAAATCTCCGAGCCTGTTACTTATCAATGGAGATGCAAATCAGCAGACAAATTTATAACGGATATTCGTTTTAACGATGTGTTGTTATTTGACTGCCATACCGTTTAGCTGAAATACTAAATATGCAACGGACAGTCGCAAGATTAAAAAATGCAGTAACACTTTCCAGCCGATAGAAGCATTCAGTTAAAATAGTACCTATAGCTGTAACCCAGCAGCTTAAAATATGTAAGTAATAAAATCCATTTGATATATGATATCAAATGGATATTCGTGGGTAATAAGTGTTGAGTCAATTTTTCACTGATTTAATCATCAGATTCTATCTAATCTAATCGTTGTCATATTTTTGTCTATTTTATACACCAAAGTAAAAATCGCCTTATTGGCCGTTAAGTTATAATGAAGTGTTTTAGAAAACGCACAATGAGCATTTCCAGACATTTAAATTATATTGCTGACACATAATAGACTTTAAATTATTCTCATAAGTTATTATTTATGTATGATAGATTAGCTATAAGTTTTAGGGTTGACAAGTTTATCAATTTAAACGCATTTAAAAATACATAAATTTGCATAATATATACTATGTATGTTTTCACTTGCATAGTTGCCGTTGGAAGTTCCTAGTTTAGTTTTAAAAATATTTAAGTAGATTTAATGTTTTATTATAACATTTGCTATGTGTATAGAAGAGACTTAGCGAAATGACGACAAATAAGTGATTTTCAAAAATTCTATTAGAACAGTTTTACCAAAACCAAAATACGCCTATTAAAATAGAAATAGTCAATAATGACTTAGTTCACGACGATATCGTTCTGTCTGATGTACATAGTGATGTAATGTAGTTCAGATAAATATTTTTTAAGCACCATTGTTTGTTTCATGTGACAGTGCATTTTAAAAATATTGTTAGAGCAAACTTTGTCGGCAACCTAATGTCTGGTGAAGTGTTGTGCATTGACTGTTATTTTCGCCTTAAAGTGGGTACTAGTGTAACAAGTACTCTAATTTGTCATGTAAAACCTACTACTTTTTATGATCATCTAAACATAGTTTAATTGAATGCCCAGTCTGAACCATATTTTCCTTGTTTTGCACTACGTCGGACAAACTATTGTATAATCTGCATTACACTGCTAACTACAATGCATGTTACACAACTCCCGCATGCTTGCCATAACATAAAAGTAAACAATCATAGTACATCACTATTATGCGGTTTAGGTATCTAAACCGCATAATAGTAGGTCCAGAAGGTCAGCTGCATACAATGAGTGAAAACACACGCACACATAAACACGCTTTATACGTCCGTGAGAAAATTAGCGCATGGATCGCCAGCATGTCAATGTGTGCGCCTTTTTTCACCCCTTGTGTAGAGCACACTCGTACAATTCTGTTCCTAAACCATACACGTTGAAATCTCAAAAGTTTTACTCCCGGTTTCTGATAGCAAAGTTTCTGTTATGTTAATCTTTTAGCAAATCTCATGTTAGCTGTCCAATTGGATTGCCAAAATAAATCATTTGTGAACAGACTAAAATGATAATATGCTTTTGTAAACCGGAGCCGGCAGTTAGATTCCATTTTCTACATGACAATAATGATTGATTTGCAAGGTGATATTTATTAATCATTTTGCATTGTAAAATTGGCATAATTTGTCCTTCGTTGAAATGGTTATTTATTTAAATGACCTAACATTGTTTATTACATTGTACTCAAGGCGTAGGTACCTACTATTTCTAAAACCAATGAGATTTCAGCTGTGTAGAATCAGAATCTCGATATAAGTAGATAGGTAGGTAACTATATTAGTTACGATCACCGGAATATTTTGATAGAGTTTCATAATTTCCTATTTAATTTTAAATGTATATAAGTTTAATCATAGTTACTAGCAATGAGTGGAATCAATTTAATAATCTAGAAATATAGTTTTGCTTTTAAAATTTTAATTACTCCGGTTTTTTTTTTTAATAATCAACAAGAAATAAACTGGCATGATTAGGTTATCATATTTGTAGGAGCAAATGTTTTGTTTCACTACTCTATCAATCAAATTTGTACTCTATGACAAAAGGTCAGACTATTGACGTGATTAGAATATTTTAATAATTGTCGTCATTCAAAAGCTGTGATATAAAATTCATAATCATTGTTAATGTTTAAAATATCTAATCTAAGCATAATATAATATATTATTATTTATTATTAAAAACAAAGAGTGAGCGCGACATTTTAAAATCTAATAATTTTGAGTTATTGTTAATCATAAAATCTTTAGTATATTTTATAACGTAAATTGGTCCCTAAGGTGCAATTTAGTAGTGGGTAAGCAAACTTTTACCGACAGAAAGTACCTTGTGCAATAAAATCCGACTATAATCAAACTTGAATTGATTTTGAAATGGTATTAAATGTAACTTAAAATATAATAAAATAACTTTAAACCTACACGGCGGCCCTTACTGAGGCCGGCCGCATACGTACGGTTTCCTGATAACGAATTCAGATTCGGAGACCTGAATGCGGGCCTTACATAATGTTCAAATTCATTTGTTTATTTCCCGAATGGGGGAAAAAAAAACTGACGTTCCTTTCGAATACTTACATGCCGTGTGTTCGGGTCAGGAGAACAGACAATCGAACGTCCCAAGGAATTCCAAATCTGAATTCTTAATCGCAAAACCTAATCAGGAAACCGTACGTATGCGGCCGGCCTAAAACAAACTCACGCTATGTGCGGAGTCGGACATTATTAACAAAAATATCTTTTTTTAAATTTAATTTAAAATGTTATAATAATTTGACTTATTTAAGTGACTGAAATGGATATTTCACTCGCACTAGGTGACACCTGAATAAATGCCTAAATAATATTGTACAGTTGGATTTTTAACTCTCGGCGCTAAGCCGAGTATTGCAAGTCCAACAGCGAGCTTTTAGTTTGGCATTAATTTTGGTATTGCGAGGTGTTAGTAAAACGGGCATTAGTGTATTCCTTTTTTTTTTTATTAAACAGGGACACGAGCAGATATATCTGAAATAATTTACAGGGTGTTTAGAATATAAAAGTGTCAAGAACCGTAATGTTATCCCAGTAATATCAAATCTTTCTATTTCAGAGATATTCAAACTTGCGCTTGCTTAGCAAGACAAATATATTTTTATGTACTCGCAACAGTCGCAACCAACTAGGAATATCTCGAAACTAGATGATAAGCAATCAGTGAACTATGAAATCATTCAATGCTTTCAACCAAAAGGCTTTTGAACAATGTCCACCTACCCCTGTCTCAGAAAGTGCCATTTAAATGACAAAGTAAATAGTGCATCTTTATCCTAATATGTATCCTATTTGAAAAATAAAAACATTTAATTTTTTATTTGCCACACATTCAAGCCAATTCGTGTTCCTACCTCGTTATAAGGTTATTTTTACTTAATTAATTGTATCTACATATAAAATCACTACCTTAACTACCTATGTTATTCTACATTATTATATGCATTTTTAGCGTTTAATTTCGTGTTTCCTGCTCTGTGTATTCAGAAACATATTGTCTGTGAATTCCGACTGTCTGTAAACAAGTTATACTACTAGAAGACCAAGAAAATGGAGTGCTTATAAATCTTGTAAAAAATGTCAGAAGTTCACGGACGGTATATATTTTATGAATATCTACATTTTGACTTGTGAAGGTGCATATTTGAAGAAGAGGGTTTTTATCTCAATAAGAAAAATAATAACCAAAAATAAGGAACTTTGAGCTGCAATTTTATTAAGTCTGCTATATGCGCAACTGTGTTCTTGTACTATACGCATTTATTTAAACATCAGAATCTTAAAATAGTATATACGTCATGTCGTTTCCTGTACATAAATGCGTGATTATTATAATATACAACATTTTAATACGCTGATTATGCAGTTACGTCTGTAGCGGCCTTTATTACCGAATATTTTAATTATATTTTAAATGCATTACTGACATGTTTACTTTCTTAATTCTATTTGTAGTAACTATATAAGTAATCGTCCCTGGGTTATTCAGTATGACCGCTAAATAAACATGTGCATTAAAAAATCAAATATATTATTTTGCAGTTTTCCTGAAAAATGTTATTGTTACTAACTTACCATATTATTCATATGAATGCAGACGCCAATATTTCTCGAATAATGCAAGTCTCAAAATATACCTGTCACCGAAAAATTGCAGACTCCGTAAGATTGAAAAACATCTTTAGTAGATTATAATTTCTCGAAATATTATGAAAAAATCGTTTTGTATACAATAAATCCTATCCAAATTTTACATACGTGGCTTATTAAGAAAAAATAGTTTACAATTTCACGCGATATTTTACAATCTTACGGCGTTTGCAATTTTCCGGTGACATACCCATCTAATGTTTAATGGCTACCATGAGTTATATTGCACACTTCCTTCAACTATATTTTTTTATTTTATTATTGACGGATCTCTTCTACAATTTTATTTACATAATTATGCCTTAAAGTTAATTTGTTTTCTAATTCCTGCTACAGTGCCTGTATTTTTTTCAATGGCTACGTTGACGCAATAGCTTTTTAAGTGTTGCCTCATATGATATGTGAGCTTATTTGAATATTTTATTGTTATAATGGTCTAAAGACAATCCGTAACCATACATTACTGCAGTACATTACTTCGATCATTGATTTACTAATAGTAATAAATAATAAATCTGAGCGCTGCGACGCCGTCACATGCGCCTGCGCCGATTTATTGGCAAATACTCATACCAATAGGTACTGTTGCTAACAGTGAAAACGTTACTTCGTATAGGGGAAAATTATATTAGCTAATTAAACTCCGTAGATATGATGTATATCGATTATATCGATATTTAATGAAGATAAAACAAAGACTAGATTTTCTCAACTCATTAATTCAAGTAACTGCCTACACAATCAGCTGACGTTGATCGCGTAGTCAGCTGTAGTTGTTTTTTTTTTGGATATGGGAATCAGAACATTTGCCGAGTTCCGTCAGCTTAAGTAATTTGGCCATGTACCTATAAAAATAGTGCATTCTGCGGTTGAATCTGAAGGTCCCATAGCAATCATACCTTTATACTGATTGATGATAGACATAGAAAATAACAAACACATTGTCGAAAGGTAGGTAGGTATAGTTCAAAGTTTTAACTTATACTGGGATTAATTATCGTAGAAAACTTTCGGCGGACGTAGTTGATAAAGTTCCGCCACATGCTAACGCATCCTATTTGTTGAGCGGGAACTCTTTCTTCGGGCGGGGTGGGTGTAGATGCACTATGTGCGGGACTTCCGAAAGAATATACTCTTATCTCGAGTTCTTCTAATGACGGGGAATTCGTTTTTTGAGTAACCCAGCGAAGAGGTTTTGATAATCTGTGAAAAAGGTTTTTTTAAACCACAATTAAGTCATTGCCTCAGTTAGATGAAGGAAAAACTGTTTCTGCTACTAATTAATCTTTACACTGTATCATGACCGTTTCATTTAAAATACTGGTAATGAAGAAAGAGTAGGTAATCGATTGCATCCGATGTGCAATAGATGCCGACCCCAATATTAGTACGTAGTTGGGAAAAAGCTAGGCAGATGATGCCGGCTCGTTAGTCGCATGCAAGCGTGACTATTGACCATAGTCCCGATTCGAACTCAGATCAAGTGTTATCAGATTTTTCCATTAGGAACTTTAGTTGATGGACATCGGGTCACGCGTTCTTAGGGTTCCGTACCTGAAGGGTAATCAACGGGACTCTATTACTAAGCCTCCGCTGTCTGTCCTTCCGTCTGTCTGTCAGCGGGCTAAATCTCAAGAGCCGTAATAGGTAGACAGTTGAAATTTTCAGTGTCTACCTATTACGGTTTGTGTCACAAATAATAAAAAATAAAGGGAATTCATCTTAATAATGGCAACAGGTAGACACTTCAATGTTTCTGCAATGCTCACAGAGTTTGTGTTGCTATATTCGCTAAAAATAATAATAAAATTATATTTAAAATTAAATGAGTTCCCCTTTGAATCTAACGGCATAATAGTGGATTATAATAATGGCGATGGTTCTGAACCATTCATGCGCGAGTCCGACTTGCACTTGGCCGGTTTTTATAAGAAACTTAAACATGTAGTGATTGGTGAAATGTAGATGTAATGATTCATGTTTTACTCACTCTGAGAAATAATCCATATCCCTCAAAATATCGGGTAGTTCTCTTTGATCGACATCGGGAAATGCAAAGCACATCCCAGCAAGGAGAACCGTGACGCACAACTCAATTGCCATCTGGGATAGGTCGCCCAGTGGATGGAACAGGAACAAGAGGTAGCTGATGATAGAGCCAAGCTGACCCGTGGCATGGCAGCATCCGAATACTGTAGCACGTATGTTGATGGCGAATAGACGAGGCGTTATGTTGAGAATCAACGCGTGCGCTACAAGTCCTGAAGCCAAAGCGATAGAAGATAGAAGACTGCTTATGGTGCTCTGAAAAGGGGTTTACTTTGTCAGTCACAACCTCCTTAGATATCTATATGTACACTTTGCATTACTGTTTTCTGTAGGATGGTAAACTAGTTTACTATATTGTTAGTTGACCATTTTTATATTTATTGCACTCAAGAATGAGTAAAAGTTCTAATTATAGTCTTTGGCTGCTCATTATAATCATTGAGGGCTAAGGAGACAACAATTGGCTAGATTGACTGGCACACGAAACTTAGTAACTAACCTATCTCTTATTATTTTACTATCATACCTTGTAGAATCCTGTCACAGCTGCAGTGGATACGCCTGTTATTATGACATGAACTAACAGCATGTATCTTAACGACAACTTTACAGATGACAATTTTGTCAGGCACCCAAGTATAGCGACAAAGCAAAACACTTTCAGCAATAAATAATTGACGTCTTTTTCACTGTACAATCTTACGTAGAGTGAACTCCATAGAAAATTATATAGAATCCAAAACGACAGGGATATGGCCAATAAAACTCTTATATTGTACGTGGATAAGATCCCCCCCACGCACGTCGTCGTTTCATCTAGCGAGTGATACGCCTGAAAAGAAAAGTGAAATTACATAGGTGAAACAGAAAAAAATTAACTTGAGAAGTTATCCGAAACTAAATACTTCAGTATAAACTTACAGACGTACTCTGTGGTTAATAGGTCTTATCTTGAATTCATCACATAGTATTATATCGTTCGTCTTGGCAGCATTTAGTAGAAGTTTTTCAGCGACTCGTATTTTTCTGTTATGTAATAACCACTGAGGTGATTCTGGGCTCCACCTGAGACGTGTTATACGTAGATTTTATTAAAAACTTGGCATATGATCTTCGATAAGATAAATGATGGCAGTGCGCGTGAGTCTCAGTGATCAACTAGAGAAATGAACCCGAGACAGCTTTCAAAATATGCATTGATATCTCATACGTTAATCTCGTGTAGGTACCTATTCGTTTTCTCGAATTTCTAGTGACTTTCAGAAAAGTAAGGCTTTCAGTAACATAAAGTATTCTAATGTCATCTACATGCGAAAGAAGAAGATACGAGAACCTAACATTATGATTATTGTACGTCGATGTTATGTTACGCCTAACTTTATGGCTATAAATCCGCCAATCCATTCTCGGGCGTAAGACAATCAAATGTTAATATCTACGTCTCTTAAAGAGAACGCAAAGATATTTCTAATTCTCCTTCTACACAAATAGAGCATGAAGAACGGCTACAATGTAATGCGCTAATAACTCCGATACTAAAAGTACATTGAAAAGATGTCAACTATGCGGTCACCGGCACTTGAACTACATTAAATCGGAAAACAGAGTAGTTGAACTAAAATGTGGTCAAGCATTTGTACTGTATTTACAAGGAAAACGCCGTATTTATTACCTTAGTAGGACTAGACATGCGAAAGCGTAAATGCAAGATATGAAGCTGAATGTTTCCGGGTTCGGTGCGATGTTCGCGAGAGGAACCATGCACACCATCGCGAACAATCTCGGGCAGATCACGATGAGGCAGAGCCATGAACGCCAACTGTTGCTTGCTATTTCACATGCTGAAAATAAAGACCGTGAAAATGTTTAACGTTAACATATTTTGTCACTAAATTAAAATCTGTATAAAAGGTAACTGTGATTGGAGTAGCGAGAGAGCTTAATTCGATAGGCACTATGTTTCTACGCTGAGCTGCAACTGCTAGAAAGGAATTTTATTGGCCTCGCGTAACGTCGTAATCGAATCCAGTACCTGGCGCTCGGCCGCTCAGCCTTTGTGCCATTAGGCCATCAGGTGAGAATGTGAGATAGTGCATGATGCAATTGAGCCTTTCCAGATAAAATAGGTAAATCCGTATCGTTAACCATTTTATCCAATAAAAAATAAATATCAGCGCTTGGCACTACAAAGTTGGAATTTGGTATGGGTATAGATACATATTAATCACGCCGACTAAGTAAATCTTCACTACACGTAAAGTGGCGATGTTTTTTTTTTATAAAATATTGAGGGTGAGCGAAAATCAAAATCATTAAGCTTTATAGTGCTATTTTTTGTTAGAGTCAATTGTCCCTCCCCCTCTGCCAGCTAAATGGTGGTTTTTGGAGACGTGAAAAAAATCATAGTAGTATTTATATAGATAGGGGCCGTTCAAGTATTACGTAAGCAGATTTATTGCAATTATTTACCCCCCCATCCCCCTTGTCAGCAAAAGTAAGCAAAGCTCTTACCCCCTCCCCCCATGCTTACGTAAACATTTGTCAATTAATGTATTGTTTTTTTAATTTTATAATGTTATAATTATAATTTGAAAAATAAGAAAATAGATTTAGGATAGAGATTATATTTTACTGAAACGGTATTCAACATAGAGTAAAGGACAAAAATATTATATCTTACTAACATAACAAACTTATTTTAAATTTTTGGTACATATATTAAATTCAAATTAACAGTCTTCAGTCCATGAAACCCGAATCCATGATTCTAAGTTTTCGATGACATTGGATTGCTTCGATTGCTGCTCAGTGTTGTGAGTCTGCTCGCTTTCATCCGATTTTGGAATGTCTACGTCATTCTCATCGAGCCATTCAACATCATGGTGCTCTAAATTTTGAATAATGCACATCAGTTCATTAGCACGACGAGCAGCGACTCTTACAGGTCTAACTTTCCTATCAGTGTGCGTGTTTACTTTCTTATGGATCTTTTCGATGTGACGATTTAGTGACTTGACGGAAGCATGATAAAGACCACACGTTTTGCATGTTCGACTTGATAGCCTCAATTGTACCGTCGGACAAAAATAATCGTATGGCATTTGCAGGAAATCTTTGAGTGAAGCACTTAAGCGTAGAGCTAAATTGACTGGAAGATTAAGAAATTGCCCTCCTTCATCTAAAACCAAGTCATCAACTGTTTGTTTTACTTTTACAGGTGGTGGAAGAAACCTGTTGTCTAGTAATCTAAATAGTCCACTTCTTGGACGACAGCATTCTGTATTTCTACATTTTACAATTTGGAGCAAGTATTGGCTTTCACGCACATGTTCTGAATACCATTTAATGTCTGGAAAATCAGGAAGATCTTGTTCACCTGCCCCAACATATTTTGCATTAACATTATAGCCATCAATTTCCATTGAACTCCATACTTCAGCTAATACTTTTCCTGCAAATTCGAAATTAGATCTTTCTAAATGTTCATCAATTGTAACGCCACGTTCATCCAAATGAGACCCAAAATGGTCATGAGGCAATATTAAACCAGCCAGTTCCCGACTAAGAGGAGCCATTCTGCGCTCTACTCTGTTATACGCACTTCTTCCGGGAGCATTGGTAGCTAAAAACAATGCATCGAGATCATGTCGCTTAAAGTGTTGTATAGCAAACCCTATGACTTTTTGATAACGCGGATTTTCATCTGGCCCTCCATCAACCGTCATGATTACCACTGGTTTTACTAGTCCATGGTCAGTTTTAGCTAATGGTCGAAACTCTTCAAGTTCGAGAAGCGTCTCGAAATCCTGAGCATGAGTATTAGCAGTAGATGAACTATGCTTTCCACTTCGAATAGCGATGTATGTTGGTCCAGAATATCCAACGGCTTGCGGTTGTCCTAGCATATTGGAAGTGATTTTGATACCAGCATAAACAGATGGTATTAATTTATGACGCTCAGCGATTACCCAATCGTGATCAGGCAATTTGATTCTATATTCCATGTGCATTAGAAGAGGTGCTTGCTTATTTGCCGCAGTTACGCCAATAGGGACTCGAGCTTTATCATCTTGAGATATGAAAAATACTTGATCTGGTCCTAGTATGGATGCTATGTTCTCTAAATAATGGATTGATGTTTCAGCGAACTTGCTATCTAAGTGGCTCTTGTGGTGATCAGTTTGAGCCCGAATGAGCTTAACAGGGACTGTCGATACATGTCTTCGTCCCTCTGCAGAATTAGATTTTCTGGGAATCAAACGAAGATATGTCCCACTGCGACTAATGTCAAATCCCATTTTACGTAATTCTTGTGTGAGTTCATCAAGAGTTTTTACGCTGCGAATTGATTCCGTTCGTCTTCTATCATCTGCTGCACTCCCAAATAAAGCTATATCCGCGATTGTTTTCAATAGTAAAGGTTGATTGCTTTCAAGATTAGGACGTCCCACTGAATCCCTCAGAGATAGTCTTTTTTTCATTTCTGGATTTTCATGACAAATATCTTCTAACTTTCTTTTCATACCATCCCTGTGTTTCTTCTGGGCAACTGCGTTTTGAACCTTCCTGTTTAAAGACTGTTTTGCTGTTTTTATTTCCTCGCGCAACTTAATGATCTGTTTATCAACTTCAGCACGGATTGACATAGTATCTCTGGCAGAATACAAAGCATTCAAATTTTTTTCGAGTAGAGCAATCTTATTTTTCATAGCTTCCTGAGAAGGTTTTGGTCTCTGTTTATCTGTATTTTTATTAATTTCGCATTGCTGTTGTGATTCATTACCGGTTTTTATTTTATCTTCTTCCTGTTTTTTAATATTTGAAGCTGGCTGTGTAATTTGTGTTTTTTCTGCAGGTTTACAGGTTGCCTAAAAATAAAAACTTTCTATGGGTTCTGCTAAAGATTCTCTTATTAAGCTACATAAATACAAAGTATGGCAATAAATATGGTAAATACAAAACCCTATGGCTTTAAATCTAATATCTTTAAACGAGCAAATCGTTCCGGTCACAAAATACAGGGTGTTATAGTCTATTCAAGTAGGTATTTAAAAGAATATAAACAATCTTGATATGTCTTTTTATTGAAATATGCAATTATAAAATCAGATATCTGTAAAGGTGCGTACAGACATCGCGAGGCTTGCGCCGCGAATGGTTCGTCTCGCATACATCAACCTGAGGCATGCTACGGCACATGTATACGTGCGAACCATTCGCGGCGCACGCCTCACGATGTTTGTACGCACCTTTATGTATTTACAGAAAAGCAATTTTTTAATATTGGTTGAGTTTTTAAATGAATCACAACAGATTTTACACAGTTTACAATTTTAAACCACATATTTCAATAAAAAGACATATAAAGATTGTTTACATTCTGTTAAATACCTATTTGAATAGAGTATAGTTTTCTGTAGGTATATAATATATATGTATAAAACTGACATCCTGTATTTTGTGACCAATTGACGGAATCAATTATAAGAAATAAATCTATATAATGAATATTACCTCTATACTTTAAGATAGGCCATAATATTTTCTAATTAGCAAAGAGAAACTTTTTGGCGATTTCTAATATTTCTAGTAGGTACCTAAAATGATTTCGTCACTCACCTTAGAAAAAAAATGTAGTAAATTGGATTTATTCTTAGTCGCTGCTTGCAATTCTTCTTCGATTCTCTTAGATACAATAATATCTAGTTCCTTGTCGGATTTTGCTTGTAATTTATAATTTCGCCACACTTCGTTAACTAACTTTTGTACATTTTGTACTTTCGTACTTGTATGAGATTTTTTAAAACTTTCAAACAATTTTTGGTATAACTTGGATTTGTCTATTTGAAATGACATCTTATTTAAACATTAAACTTTGGATAATGGAATGAATGGTAACACAAATGTTAACTTGCTTTACTATGCTTACAATACGTCTACTCGCTATAGCAGCCAAACGAAACAATACACTGATAGAGGAAATTTAGACAAGTGAACAGCGCGCGGTAATTCCCTTACTCGGTTCTAAAGCGAGTAGGGGAATTACCGCGCACTGTTCACTAAATGTATGTATTACTTGCGGGAATCCCCGAAAATGCTTTTCGTTTTCAAGCAAAGACAATGTGTGGGTTGCCATTCGTGTAAAAAAGAAAATAACTACCGATGACGTAATCATCATCTAGACTCCCCTACCCCCCATGTCATCCAAAATAAGCAAAGCAAAGACCCCCCCGCCCCCCCATAGTGCTTACGTAATAATTGAACGGCCCCNACTTCGAGCGCGAGGGCCACGAGCTCACGTATAACTGCGACGAGAGGGGCGTGGGGCAGTTCATGTGCAGGTCAGCTATAAGTCGTATCACTATCACTGTCATCACTATATCAATCGGTCTGCCTAACCTCGTCCCAACTACGGTGGGGTCGGCTGAAATAAATACGCGCGCCTGGGAAAGCACGTTACGGTGGAAGCGCCAGGGCAGCCCGCGAAATTCAAATTTTCTTATTTTTATTTGCAATTTGCCGGTCAGTGTCAGGCTGTATGTTGCACAAAATATGATTCGCGACCGTAACACGTATTTATTTACAGAATTATGCTCATTAAAATCATCAATACGAGCACGTATGAAAATTTGAATTTCGCGGGCTACCCTGGCGCTTTATTCCGACTGTCATTTATAGATCTGTGACTGTCGTTGCGGGTAGTCATATCTGAGTGAAATCTTACCNTATGTAACGAATTTAAAAGGAGAACTATCACAGCTTAGTAGGCTTTACAAGTTCACGAGTAATAGTCGACCAACTTTTAAAATGTACTTGGCACATGCAACTACGGAACCCTACACTGCGCGTGGCCCGACGCACACTTCTTTTAACTGTCGTACCTAGGTATATCAATAGGCGCAGCACACGCTTGAGGAATGCCCTGCGTGGGCCTCTGAGCGGCGGATCCTGGTCGCTAAGATTGGGCAAGACCTGACTCTGCCAGCGGTAGTGAGGGCTATACTGGCAGATAAGGAAAACTGGAGGGAAATGGCCGCTTTCTGTGAAGCCGTGATGGTCCAGAAGGAGGCCGCCGAGCGGGATCGTGAGAGGGCTAATCCAGAAGGAGGCGTCGGTGAGGCAGCCGCCTCGACGCCTAAACGCCGAAACCCCGCCTGGTGGGTCTCCAGGGTCGCGGGCGCTCAGAGTGGGGACTCTGTCCGCCAACCCAGTGATCCTAGGAAAGGCGGTGGCACAGTGATGACGTGCTGCCGTGCACAGCGAGGCTAAGGGGCGACCCCTTTACAGTCTCCCCAGGGATATGCCCTAACAGGCGTCGCACAGAGGGGGTTCCGGAGTGGTCTTTTAAGAGGTAACGGAGCCCCTTCTATGTGCGGATGGTGATCACCGGGGTGGTTTTAGTGAGGTAAAAATCCCACACTCCCTGGTCCTTACCCCAAAAGTCCAGGCGCCTTTTGAAGGTTTCCCCCCGAAAAAAAAAAAAGGAAAGGTAAATCAATAGGACTTACTTAAAATGAGACCCATATAATAATTGGCGCTTCCAAATAATGATTTCAAAAAGGCAATTAATCGGAACCACCCCTCTGAATCACAGAATGTTATCACCAAGCCGAGAGCCAGTTCCACAAGCGCATCTAATATTATAGCTGTCCTTCTGCCGAAACTGAAACAGAAATCTGCATTTTAGATAGTCCTCTTAATTAATCCAGAGAGACTGGTACCTTTATAATTTCAAGTTACTCTGTCTATCTGTCAGTGTCCTTTCCTACGTACTTTTCCGTTAGTAGAGAACCTTTCCGCCAAGTCTGGAGAGAACCACTGGCAACTTTTCAATCCGTTATGTATAAAATGATATGCAGTGTAAATGATGTTGATGCTAGTGGGTACCTCTTGGCAATGAAAACAAAACATTTATCCTCGTGTCGTAGGTATAGGTACCTACGTACATAGGTACCTATCTATATCTTTTAACATTTTTTCACAGTATCGACTATTCTTGTCTGAAAAATCGTCATTCAAATATCTACGTTTAAATTGCAAGCTTTGAGGAGTTGTGGACTCAAACGCGGCCAAAGGGGTCATGGACCCGTCCGAAAACATGCAAGCTGTTGAAAGCCTGGATGATTAACTTGTTTTGGACCATGGGCGTACTTAAAACATCAAGAACTTCAAATATCCAATCTCAAATGTGTCAGCAGAATACTGAAGAAGAACTTTTAAACTGCATAACTTAAGGTATTTGCGCTTCCCTCGCTCTTGAATTTTAGTAGGTACGTTTTCTCAAACTTTTCTTTTGAATGATCGAAAGAAAACCAAGGATTAGGTGCTGATTATCATAGTTGTTTATTTATTAGAGAATTAAGGTTGTAATTTTTTAAAGCTTACTTCGCTCGCGGTAGCACCTTGGTTCCCGTCCTTTTGTTGACTTGGGACCACTTTGATTTAAGTATTTATTTTAAGCAGGGACTAGAAGTCCAGAAGAAAATTTACCTGTGTTAATGGAAAAATAAACTTATGCTCGAACAAATTCAAGACTTGTAGGATAGGTACGCTTTTCCTCACCTAATCAGTCTTTACATCGTGTTAATATCTTTGATTAAGTATATACTTCAAAGGCTAATTATGCTTAGGCCGTGTAACGTTGTTTAAGATCGCTTTAATCAGTTTTTTGGCAAATCTATCAAGTACTTACGTAGGTACCTATGCGGTTAGGTATTAAGCTACCCTGTACTTAATCTTGTTTTATTACCCACATAATTTCTTTAGATGGGTAACACAGGTTCACTTGCAAGCCGCAGTCGACAATTTTGCAACCTACTTAGGTTGCCGAACTTTGGCGGTGGTAGGCACCTTTTTTTTTTTTTTTTTTTTTTNCTGGAATCCTTTTTTTAGGGTTGGGAAATCATCAAATGACTTCTTCCGCTCTGGGTGGAGTGGAAGGGCGTGTCAGACACTTACTGACTAAAACCCATCCGTGTTCCTTCTAAAGCCCTTTGTGTTCCAGGGCCGCGGTGATGCAAGTAGTTCAAAATCAAAACCGATTTCTCCGAAAGGCCACGGGCGCCCCGTGGTTCATTAGGAATGAACGACTCCACGTCGACCTCAAAATCCCGACAGTGAAGCAGTTCATGAAACGACTGTCGCAGCGTTTCATCGAAACTGCTCTAAAACATCAAAATCCCCTTATCGCATCGGCCACCCGATACACTCCCTCACAGATCAGTAGGACTCGCCGCCCGAGGCATATCCTCGTCGAACCCGATGACCCCATCACCCAGATTCAAGAGAGCCGTAGGGAAACCAGCACTCTTCGTAAACACACACGACACAGACCGCGTTCCGTTTTCCGGCCCCGCCGCCGGGGCCCGTCGCGACGTCCCAGTAATAACCCTCCCCGACCTTTGATTACCGAGCCAGCCCGCGTCGCTGAGCCAGTAGTTTTAAATTCCCCAAATAATGTTACGACCCAGCCTGTCCCTTGCTGTTCCTCCCAAATGACGCCGCTANAAAAAAAAAAAAAAAAAAAAAAAAAAAAAAAAAAAAAAAAAAAAAAAAAAAAAAAAAAAAAAAAAAAAAAAAAAAAAAAAAAAAAAAAAAAAAAAAAAAAAAAAAAAAAAAAAAAAAAAAAAAAAAAAAAAAAAAAAAAAAAAAAAAAAAAAAAAAAAAAAAAAAAAAAAAAAAAAAAAAAAAAAAAAAAAAAAAAAAAAAAAAAAAAAAAAAAAAAAAAAAAAAAAAAAAAAAAAAAAAAAAAAAAAAAAAAAAAAAAAAAAAAAAAAAAAAAAAAAAAAAAAAAAAAAAAAAAAAAAAAAAAAAAAAAAAAAAAAAAAAAAAAAAAAAAAAAAAAAAAAAAAAAAAAAAAAAAAAAAAAAAAAAAAAAAAAAAAAAAAAAAAAAAAAAAAAAAAAAAAAAAAAAAAAAAAAAAAAAAAAAAAAAAAAAAAAAAAAAAAAAAAAAAAAAAAAAAAAAAAAAAAAAAAAATAATAATAAAAAAAAAAAAACAGGGCCGCGGTGACTCTTTCGAAAAAATTCCGCAACCCTGCCAGGGTGGTAGGCACCTACAAAATTACCATCTACCATTAGGTACTCGATATTTCTGACTATTGACGTCATAGCTTTTTATAGATAAAAACTCAACATTTTGAGACTTGTGAAAAAATTGTTCACAAATTAATCATAAGGAAGGTGCCTACCCAACAGTGTTTTTTCCATAGGTACCTATTTATAAATACAAAATAGTAACAACATAATTTCAGAAGATGAGTAGTTTCGTAGATAGGTATTTTCAGCTCAGTATTAGGTATCCTGAAGGAATGCAGTGCCTATAGACCTATTTTACTCACATGTTTTTTGCGGTTTGGTTTCGTACCAAACCATTGACAAAGGTTGTTATTTTCGAATCAAAACAAAAGAGAGGAAAATGCAAAAAAACAGTACAACTGATTTTAAAACAGGAATAACTTGCTCAAAACCGCATGTTGAGCCTCTTAAATTACCAGCAAAATCAAGTTGGGTAGGTATTATGTTCATAAGATACCTACCTGCATTGAAAAGAAAACAATTTTTTTCGAAGAAGAAGTAGGTATTATAAATAGAAAATGAAATCATTTTTAGCCAAAATGTAGATTCTATATACATATGTACATTTAAGGAGGTTTATTTTGTCGAGATTCCCAATACGTTCTACCTTACTGCACGTAGGTACGTATTAAAAAAATACATACCAGAACCTTACACGAGAATACATAAGAGAACCTGCTCCTTACCTGTCTGAAACCAACCCGAATATGATACATCCAAAGACCAATCCAAACCTGCTTATGATTGCTGTGGTTAGTAATTTTAATTTCTGGTCACAAAAAACAAGCCACTGAAAAAAAAAGATTCAATATTTCAATCATACATTCTCAAAACTTGGTGATTGTGTAATAAAGTGTGAAGGTCTATTATTGTTTTACATAATCATCATAGGACAATGAACGTATGTTTTTTACATAATTTTCTTTGATTCATCTCCAGTCATTAAATTAACGTGTCGATAAATATTACATTCATTAATAATTTTATTTAACTTGCTGCCATGGTATGTAGGATGCTCTATTTTTAATAACTATGCATAATATTGGGCCAGTTCACTTAGTTTTTACTCTTTGTCCCAGAAATCATGCAGCTTTCATAAAAACTTTTCATGTTAACTATGTTACGGAAACTAAGCTACATTTTTAATTGTTTGAATGATGTGTTATATAGATCAGTTCATTTTTCTGAGAGGTAGGTATAGGGAGGTAGAGTAGATTCAACTAATGGCGTGATTGCTTGAAGAGCTTCGTAACTAATAAAAATTAAGTAGCAATTTTAATTAAGTACCGTCTTTTGCATCCAAATGACCCATAAAAACTTCAAATGCCACTTATTACATCTGTACTCTTCGGTTCCATTGTTTTCAAACGTTATAAAACATAAGCTGGAGTTTAATATTTCGAATTCATTTGGTAATATACAATAGACTTGTGAAGGTTGAAGGAGGAATATGTCTTCGTATTGATTAAACATCGCGAGCATCATGTGCGACGTTGAAACAAATGTCACGAGCCATTGCCAGGTTCCGATTCTTCCCAACACGTTTGTTGTTACATCTTCATGGATAGTTCCGATCCTACAACAAAAAAGACTTCTAATTTGTATAAATTCATCATTTTATGAACCGTTTAATTAATTAAGAACAATTACATACACGGACATAGCTTTGCACGTCATTGCCCAGAGCCCATTGAGCCTCATAGATTCGGTTTTGGTTTGAAAATGTGACATTTAAGTGTGATGGCGTCAATACCGTTATGTAGTGATTCGAGCGATTCCAATAGTGCGCTCATTGAGCTGCAAGTGGACTGGTGTTAAATAATTCATTGCACTCGTATACCTAGTCCTGTGCAGTTTAGCAAGTCAATGTCTAAGTAAAATGATTAACATGTGCACCGTGTGTGAGGATACTGGTTATTCCCCCCATACTACAGAGAGATTATTCTAAAATTATCCTCCTTGAGAACAAATGGCGATACTGAGAATCATGGAGGTAGGTATACTGCCTTTACTTATATCGTGATCATTAAGGCGATATAACGTAAACCCTTGCTTAATGTATTCGAAGTTAATAATATGTCTAGAATACGATAAAATACTGAAGATAAGGCAGCTATTTCATAGCGACGATGATATAGCGACGATGATTTACCGATTATAAAATACGATCAAAATATTTTCTTTAATAAACTTAGGGCTAGCTCCATCAAGGTCGATAAAGCCAAGTATTCGCGCAAGTTTGATGTGATAACGGAAGTTACACGATAGAATTATATTTACATACATATTATTTTTATAAATGGTATCGGTTATAGCCTACGTGAAGAATAATAAAATATGTTGCTTTGCTCATTGTATTTTTCCACGAGGTATCAACTTAATGGGGAGATCGAACTTATGATGTAAGTAATAGGTATGTATAGCAATAAATGTGTCCAACGAAAAGGAGTTGAGCTAGACTTGTGCCCGAAAGGACTTCCCCTCTGGCTACTCGGGTAATTTTCAGAAGCAGGTACTTCCTTAGTGGTCTCCTTAGTTACATAAGGAACTTTTCTGCAAAAATGTAAACCTTTATACCCTGCGGTCAAACCAGTGCGTTGTCTGTCACTTCTAGTACTAGTTTCTTATGTGGGTGACACAAGGCATGCACCAATTTGTAGAATGCATTTCCTTTCACGTAGAATGTTTCTGAGGAACATAGGTTAATATATTTCATAACTTCATAAGATATGTACAGGCAGTTGCCCCTCTTCACGTTATCATTGATGTTTACTTCTGGGTCTAAGTATAATGGTATCAAGTAGGTATGATGTAAGTAGGTACATGAATGTTTTAGAACTTTCCACTTGATTCGGTAATACTTAAGATAATTAGATAGGATAAGTTGTTAGGGACAGGAATCTCCCTCTTTTAGAATATCCTGCATCTGTCAGATTTAAATTAAGGAAATCGTCATTTCTACCTGCAGTCGTACTAGTTGTTCATATGAATTCTATACCTTTATGTTTAATCTGTTTTTCTTAAAGATGCACTCATGTACTATTGGAAACGTTACAAAATAGTTTGCTAAGAAGCTCCTACAAATACGTTTAAAATGGTTTTCCCGAAAACTAGGCACCTTTAAAGGCTATTTTCGTGCTACGGGGAAGGAAGGTAAGATATCGGGAACAACTTGTTACCCTATAACTGTGTCCTTGTGGATTTACGCTTAGATCAACTGTAACTAATATGTGTAACATAATCTTACTCTTTGTGGTTTCTATGCACTTATGCAGAGAGAGAGACTTATGCAGTAAGTACCAATCAGTCATTCTAAATATTCTAATTCTTAATTATTTACACCACCATGTCTGAAACGGTTGAACAATTGAATTTTTCAAAACTGAACCATTTTCTTCATTGTTTTGATATTTTTTTGGCATTTCGTTCAATAAAACGTAGCGAATCTGAAATTCAGAATGAAATGTGAAATTGACACGGTGCTAAAAGAAGGAAATATTTTTCAATGACATTTAGTTACCTCTATTCAAAAATGGTTTAAGTATTTGTTTGGAACTTGTGACTTGCGAAACAGTAGGTAAGCAACTGTTTCTACCGTAGTTCTGCAAATTATGGATCATGTGTCCATGCTCGTAAAACTTCACTGGTGTTGGTAACCACCATAGATTTTCCACGTTATGCGCCCAGCTAGAAGCTACTAAAATCGCAAAGTTATCACAAGGTTGCCATAAACTTACTTTCGATACAAATATTGAAAGTAGGTACAATAGATCTCCAATTTAGATCGCAAGAGAGATTTCAGTGCTAATCGCAGTGATAACACTTAGGTACACCGAATTTAGTAGGTAGTGTAAGTGTATGTTTTTTATGTTCAATTAGGTAGTCCATTTAGGAAAAACATTAGTTAAATCGAGGTGGTTGTGGTAGCGTTCAATTCGATAACTAACCTTCTGTGCGATCAAATAGGAATAGTATTGAGCTTTTCATTTAACATGACGTTTTCAGCACATCACATAAAGTTAGTGCGACGTAGAAGGTAGGTACGTCCTATTCAAGGCCAGCCCCTTATTTTATTTTGATCGTATTTGAGGTACCTACGTAATGTATGTTTTTATAACTGGCATTTCTTACGGAATTTTTATGGCAGGTCTAGGCCTATTTATTAAAATTAATGTAGCCCATAACATACGATACCAAATGTTTGTTCCATTTGTAATGGCTTGCGGTAAACATCGAAGTTCTTACGTAGGTTACTGAGTAACGTGTGTTGTATCAATTGAATTACGATAAACATTGCCGGTGATATCATTCATTATGCAGGCTGATAATGGCGATACTAGCAAGATGAGACGGAAGCATAACAACATTAACATGACTGAAAAGTTTCAGTTTTTCAGTTAATCAATGAATACCCTACGTTTCCTTCCCTATTATTGTCCGCTATGACTAGAACAGCTCTTGCATCTGCAGTAGATTTTTGTTTATTTTAAGATTACTTTGTTGAACTTTTCGCGCTGAAAGTGTTGCGTCCGAAGCAGTGCAAGATAGCGTGGTGAATGCGCTGCGGCGCTGGCAGTGATCACCGAACTGGCAGGTATGACCAATGCAGATAAGAGGTTAGGTTTTTTTCGCGCGATTGCGGTAACCGACCCGCGGCCGGCGCCTTGCCGCGACGGTTGCCATCCATTCGCTCGTCCGCCGGCACGCTCGCCTGGCGTCGCCTGCACACTCACGCCGCCGCGCGTTTGACATTACTCTACCATCAATGGTGCTTGTGAATATCGTTACAGAACTCCGACAACTCCACTCCTGCGCCAGCCAACACCGCCTTCACCATGGACAAGGATCACGCCTTAGAGGAAATGATGGGAAAGCTCGGTAAGTGACAGATCTACATCGTGCTAAAACATATGGATGCTTACAATTTACAAAACTGAAGTTCGGGACCCTTTTAAATTGAATATCGGTACATTCTTTTTTTTTTGTTTCGTATGGACAAGCAGTGCAAGTAACGCTTATTGGCCTCGTTTTCGTTGCAACTGGTCAATCTTGTCTTGACTGAGAATTGTGATCAGTGTTGTAAGCGTAAACCTTCATGTGACTGAGGCGTAAGTTTAATAGTTGCCGCGCTTTCCTTTCTAATTGATCACATCCTCAATGTCAGCCGCATCAGTGATATTAAAATAGTACTTAATGCGAAATACCATCGGTAAACTTGTTGGTATGTACGGACTAAGGAGATAACATAAATAGCTCTTGATTTTCTTGTTACATTAAAATCCGGATTTTAATGATAGTTTCTGTAAGCGCAACTAACGTCAGCTTTTATTACGCTTGCTTAAAAAAAATTGATAAACGCTGTTATGTTTGAATTATGATAAAGTTTGTGATACAGTGTTGAAATATTTTCATATCTAAGTACAATATATTATGTACATAAAAAGTTTCGGTTACCTAATCGGTGTGCCTACCAAGGTAATTGTATGTAGTACAGAGACCCTGTAAAAATGAAATAAATTAGTATTAGTTACGTAAACTAATGAGGTATGATGCCGACACCCTTTTTGGCACTTGTAAAGTACAATAAGCTTTTCCGTTATTGCAACAAAAATAACGCCACTTGGCAACGCAAACAATATGCGCATGTAAATCAAGTAGGTCCGAGACATACGAGTAGATACCTAATGTCATTCATTTTATGTAATGAAAGTTTAACTACTCGCACACACATGTGTACCTACAGATTTTACGATTTATTTAAAGAAAACTTCGCTTTAACGCACTCAATTCGAATACAAACTCAATTCCGATTATTACCGATACAGCAGTGTGACTGATTTAAAGTGCGTAACGTAAACGTGGGAAATTGAACATTTTCTCGATTCAACATGGAAAATAAATGACGCGACAAACTTTCTTTTAAACACGAGCCTCATGTTTAATTCCATATTTCCATGAAGTTTTTTTCCTAGTGATTCTTTATGTATCCTACCGCTTATCTGTGAACAGCTTTGTGGGCTACAATATTGTGATATGTTTTGTGTTACTTGGTTTTCTATGATTATATTATAGCTGTTTGTTGTTCCTCTTAAATAAAATAAAATATGTTCTAATTGGAAACCAAGTACCTACGATTACTAGCGCTATTCACTAGGTATTATAGTTTTGGACAATGCTAGTATACAAGAAGTAGGTATTCATGTTAATTCTGTCAAATGCCATAGTATAACATCGCGTGACACCGGTGACCCTGTATTGTACTGGATCGGTACTGCACAACGTGCCACTGTACTAATTACGTTTAGATAACCTAAAAACAACAGTTAATGCGATAAAAATCGTCAATATATCGCGCGTAAAATAATCATTGTTAAACAGTTGTCAACTGAGATAATTGAGTACCTACCTATCTGTTGATACCCTAAATATCGATAATTAGCAGCTTTCGTTAGTTTCTCCCATTATTTTATTATTAAGTCGCAGCACGCGATGTACCTATTTACCGACAATTTACTTAATTATAATCCTTAGCTGGTACCTAATAGCTTTTTAATTATACCTACTTTGTACAAGATCAATGATCTCCTCATAATTGACATTTATTTATTTTCAATTAATAGGTATCTATAAGTTGTAATCTGCTGTACCACATTAACCTTTAAGAAAAATAATTAATTAATTGATAATCTCGTCTTGTGAATGTCACTGGGAAATTTCAGCCTCCGTAAGATTGTAATAACTCTTTTTATATAATAATTTCTCGATGTTTTATGAAAAAAAAGTTTGGTATTCAATAAATCCCATCCAAATTCAATAGTTTCCAATATATTCGCATTTAATTAAAACAATAGTTTTAAATTTCACGCCATGTTTTACAATCTGACGGCGTTTGCAATTTTCCGGTGACATGAACATTTCAAAGTGTCTCTACCCATTTTTAGATAAATTTATCTTCCCATTAAGTTTAGTAAGCTTCTATGGATGGATGGGCATATTCTGGATGCCGGACCATTTAGGATGTCGGAGTCGAAGTCACAACAACTCTCTCTGTAGCTGAGTCTCAACCTCCGTAGCTGTAGTCTATTTAACTATTGCGATACTACCATCGCTCAATATTGTTTAGGAAAAGTTATGTGACATTCTGCCCATTTGGAGAAAAACAACCAGTTATGATTGTATAGTATGTACCTATATTATGATATAATAAATATTATTGTGGTCCTTAGTCCTAACCTCACGCGGCACGACTTCACGCTCTATTATTAGCAGCGACAACGTAATGTTTACATTATAATAGTCCTGATCCCACCGATGCACTTCTTGCACACTTCACTGATCCACGCGCTCAGATCTCAACAGAAAAATCTCGATATTGTACCAAAGACAACATGACATCGAAGATTATTACAACGTAGATTAGGTATTTGTAAATCTTCTTTTATTATCTCACAAAACGAGTTTTACCACATTTTTTCGTTATTTATTTTAACGTCTGTCGTCTATGTTAATGAACTGTTTTAAAATAGAGTAGGTAAATGGGTAGACGTTGAACTTTCGATGATTTATGTTGAACACAAGGTGATTATCATGTCAGTTGACTAGCAGCACCTGGAAACGTTACCGTGCCTCGATTCATCATCAACGAAAACAATACGGTGGGCGTGCTAGTGACTGATCACTGGAAGGTAAACATAGTGCGGGGATACTACTACGATACTACTGTTGTCAGCTACATTTTCATATCGGCATGTGACCTTCTAAAAATATGCTTCTATAGTAGAGCGCTACGATGAACGGTCCGAAGGAATTTTCGGGGTCTGATTAGATCTTTAATCGCGTTGTTGATCAAATTAATGCCTCTTACTTTACCTCGAATAGTGACAGGCTGCCCTTTATTCAGCCGGAAGGCTGACCGGACAGCTCGCGGCAACATCACACCTCGATAATCACGTTGAAAAATTGGCAATTTCTTAAGAAATCGGTATGTGTCGATATCGACAATGCAAGTACTGCACCAGTCGAGCCCATGTCTATGTACTCGCGACTTTCATGCATGATCCTTGAATAACATTCGAACTTCGGTACTATTTTCAGAACTCGTTGGAATAACTATAAAACATAGAGATGTAACGCAGTATCTTCGACAGCTATAATAATTTATGTAACACCTTTATCTATGCAATTAGATTGTGAGGTTTTATTACGTAATCAGCTATTATCTTGTAATCTTTTATCTACTGGTTCATTGTATCTGTTCATAAAGTCGTGATTTATCGATCCAATTTGATTTCTACGATGTAACTACTGCATGATAGCGTTAGTACAATAATTATATACATACGTTACATGTTTTTATTGATTTTTAAGCAGCTACCTACAACGAATGTAATTATTATGTAGAGAATGAACGCTACGAACTGCTCTACCTGCCTTTTGGTCCATTACAACAAATCTTTTTCAGAACGCTGTGACACAAAAACGACAGAATGATCTTGAAATGTCAACAGAGACATTATATAAAGAATGGTAAAATGTTTTAAAATAAAATTTATAAATCGTCGTCATTGTAGCCGCACGATGTGCCAGTCAGCTGATGGAGTACGTAGACGCATTAGTTACGGACGCATTTCGGAGGTGTGTCAGACTACGTAAACAGTAAACACCGATGTATCAAAAATAATGGGCAAGTCCAATTGTGGCACGTGTCGGGGAAATGATGAACCTCTCTATTGAGTTCACTGTTTTAGAAATGCATCATCTTTCTGTAAATATTGGTTTGTAAACTTCCACAACTGACTTCTCGAGGGATCTGTTCTTTCCTGCCATTGTATGTTGTTGGTAATTGCTGATTTAAATATATAAATCTTTAACATACTACATATTAAAAGTAACCAGGTGTTTGTCATATCTGACACATGTTATTTACTTAAAACAGCTTGCCTGAGCGAGCTACTTTATACGATTAACACGATTTAAATGCCACATTGTATTTTTGGTAATTCAAGAATTTTCCATACTCAATCATTAACATTTAAATCAATCGATTGTTGACGGAAATATTCCACAAAAGATTTTCATTTCAAGCATATACTTGCATGATTATTTTTAGTTTTTGATGGATATAAATACTTACAAGACAATACTGACAATAAATATTGAGTTACATAATGTACACGATGTTTTAATTTACCGTATGCATGTCTAAAATTATTAGCAAGCTAGTTAGTTGATCTTCAACAGTTGTACCTCATGTAATTTCATGCAATTAGGCAAGAATGTTTCCTTATTTACACGTTAAGTTATTTGTCTTCACAGAACAAACGCTAATGAATACATTCCACTTTAAAAGGTTTAAGTGTTCGTTAAGTTTACAGCTAATTACGGTTGCATGCTGTTTACACTTAGGTCTACGAATAATTCAATACTGTGACCTAGGGAACCTGGGTCATATTTGCATTTTGTTGTGTGTTGCTTACTTTTATTTACCTATTTATAATTGTAGGCCGAGATGAAATGAAGTACTAACGTAGCATTCACGTTTACGTAGTCTACGTAGTGTGGTGTCACGTATTGTGCATATGTGAACGCACCTGAGATATAGAATTGCGTGTGCTAATATTTAAGGGAAGAGACTATTCGGGGCGGGCGGTACCTACCCCTAGCGTCTCTCGCTTACTTGTGAACCGCCACGAGGATGGGGGAGATGTATAAAATTAATAGTGTTCATAACCATAACGGCTACTGTGTAACAATACATATTATTTACCCCAAATTGGAGTTTTACAACGCTAGTTACTAGTTATTATTCTGTGGTTTTACTCCGCCTCCGATTATGTCAATGTTGTCGTAAGACGCATCAAGGGGACAGATAGAATACCTTCCTTCTGCGTCCCCAAAGTAGTATCAAACAATACCTTTTGCTGTGCCCCCCCTAACAGGCTTTTTTCGATCTTTAAGCTTTTTTAAAAACATTTTGTTTTACCTTGTGGAACGCAAATAAATGAATTTATATGAATATGAATACGGCGGCCTTGTCTTAACCATTATTTGTATGTTCATAAGTACTTATGAATAACCAAATAAAACAAAAAAACAATAGCATTGAGGTAAAGATCATAGTTTCTGCAGGTATGTCAATACAGGAACGAATCTTTTTGCTTTGAAGGCAACTTATTAACCTTCGTAATATTGCTTTCGCGTCAACTACATAGATAAAAACATAACCCTTCCTTGGCATTCGGGTAAATAGGTAACCGAAATTCCAAGACTACTTGTGGAATGCTTTGCCAGCTCATCAATATTATAGACACCTGACGTCAAATTCCATTCCCAATTTCTACGGTTGTTTCAGACCGTTTTCTTTATTATACCCACTCACATCTTATAAACTGAAGTTTGCGATGCTCTATCTCTTAGTTTCTATTGTTGAAGTTGTTTATACACATTCATTGGTTTTAACCTCTCGTGTAGCTAGTGAGCACAGATATTTTCAATGTGTTCCAATTTAGCTGTGCCACTTTTTCTTCAGGGACAACTTCCATCGGTTTTACGTCCGCGTTTGACACGGTTGATCTCTGAGTGACATCCACGAAAATAAATTGCATGAATATTTACTTACCACGTATAATATTGATTTTAGGTTGGTCTCCCTCATTGGATTGGTACCTACGTCAGTTTGTAAATTTGATCTACGATGCAGATGCGGCTGTAATTCGTATTAATCCTTCATCGTGATATTTGCTTAAGTATACATATATGCCCAGGCAGACTAATAAAGCTGTGTCTGTCTCACCAAATGCTTCAAAAACGTAATTTTCTTCTGCTAAGCCAAAGGAGAGTGATTTATTCCTATTGTCATGATAGTAGGTAAATAAAAACATAGAGATAGTTACATTTTTCATCGCTCCACCTTTTCATTAGAAGCTTGTGTCATTACATTATTTAACTAGTGTCTAATAATTTTCTTCGATTAAATTATCACGCTTTTCTTGTACACGCACTTTCATTAAGTGAAACTAATGAGGGCGTTTTTCTGGATTAGTAACATGTACTTACTCATATACCTACATAACTCTCTTGAGATAGTAGGTAGGTACCCTAAATCAATACACAACTAAATGGATATTAGGTAGGTAGGTATCTACCCATAGTAATATGACGATAATAGAGCAAAATGTATGTCAGATAATTTGGTCCACACAAAATTATCACACATTTCTCCAACCAGCTACGCATAATATTCAGAATAACTTTTTTTTTTTTTTTTTTTTTTCACACACGGTCATCTGATCCCAAACTAGGCAGAGCCTGTGCTATGGCAACCGGACAACTGATAAACATACTTATATATTTCTAAATACATACATATTATAGACAAATTACACCCAGACACAGAACAAATGATCATGCTCATCACACAAAGATTTGTCCTGGGTGGGAATCGAACCCACGACCTCCGGTTTAGCAGTCAGGGTCACTAACCACTCG
>NDFZ01005296.1:398706-516982 GCA_002192655.3 Mamestra configurata
TTTTTTTTTTTTTGACGATGACCACTCGCAGTTCAGCACACTAAGGCTGGTTACTGCTTAACCGGACTTATTCAGAATAACATCTCCGGTGCCCTATTTATAGTCACCCACAATGTCAACAAGATTTAAATTTGTTATTGTATGAAATACGGAATGGTAATTTTATTTAAAGGAAACTAATTCTGCAATACGGAGAGAGGTGAAAAATACAAAGTAAACGACCTTCTGAGAATGTTTTGCGCATGTCGTTTTATTTTCGTCGCATGTCGAAATAACTGAATTATTGTACTTCAGTTGGTAAACTCATAAATTAATCTTCAAACGAAACGGTGCTCAAAAAGGCGTTTGCTTTACTCGTAATGTGCGTTATAGTTAAATGCATTCCTAATGCGTGTATGTACTTTGGCTGGAACTGGCGTAAACGTTGTTCCGCCGGTGACCTCCAATTTGCGATTTATTGTCTGCATGTGGCCGTGGGTAAGCTTCGATTAATTACACCAATTCCAAGAATGGAATATTCAGATGATATGTGGGAGTTACCTGCTCAGTACCGAGACCGAGACCGAGACGTTGTGGACGACTTTCACATCATCTATTTTTGAAATTTGACACGTAAGCCAAATACAACGGATTACCTACATATAAACCAATGTAGGTGGGTACTTGGTAACACAGTCACAGATGCTGTATTGTTTACTATTACTAGTGGAATTTATCATTGAAAGGTTACTTGAATGGAAATATGTAATATTAAAACCGTCATAAACCTTTATTGAGGCTCATGTTATCGGTCGCGGCAGTATTATCGAGGTCTGCATCTGTGTCAATAGTCAGTACGTGTGCGTGACGTTCCGATCTTACACTCGCCGTCGGTCTACAAAACCTAAGTAGTAGAACTGCATATGTTATTGTTTCTTCATCTATTTGCTATCGGCCAGTCTGGAGTCGTGACAAGTAATTTTCCATACAGTCAATACTTCATCCAGAAGCAATTGTCTTAATTCTTATCATACATACAATCGTAACACTATTTGGTTCGTATATTAAGATTGCTTATCTAATTTCTATGACATCGAGGAGTATTGGCCTTTTGTCGGCCATGTGCTTTCTGGCCTTGATTGACCATGTAGGCGGTAACTACTGATTTTAATTTACATCACTATCAGCTGAATAATTCAATTCTATATTGATTTTGAAACGTTTGAGAGCCGAATTAACGAGTACCATTACTATTTCGTTCAATTTATTTAAATAAATGTATTTAATTGGAGTTAAAGCTAAGAGTTTCGCAATTATTTGTAAATAATTCATTTTTCTTACTCTTTGTGCACAAAGCGAGCTTTAGAATAGGGGCTTTGCATTATGTGAAGATTGCGCAGTGAAGGTAATAAAAATATTTCGTTATTTTAAGTATAAGTATCAGTCTACAAAGTCTAGCTGGATTACGTAGTACCTACCGCTTCTACTACAAAGTTACGTTTCCATATTCATAATTCGTAGAAAAACTCGTAAACTGCGTTAGCTTTAGCTCCTAAAATTTTCATCACGACATTGAAAAAAGTTATGTTAACAACGAAAGTGCATTTAAAAATCGAGAAAGTTCTAACATAACCTCGATGAATTAACACGTGTAAAATTGCCGCTTTATCACACACTATTATAATTATCTAAATTTCTTCAATTATCTCATTGTTATCCTTATCTTACGTTAAAACACTGTTTAATTTTATGATATTCAAATATTTCACGTGAAAATAAATGTGTCGCAGATGAACGATGATTTAGGAAGTGACAAATTTTCATGATCACAGGTCTCTCACTGTGATCATGAAAATTTGTACTCGCATAGGAAACCTGCAACGGCTTAACCATTTAAGATTGATGGGTTCGTCACTTCAATACGCTGTGTGAGTAATTATAAAGTAAAGCACGTGATAAGACGCGAGGGGCGTGAGGCGGACAGCTCGAGTACAGTACGCGGGGTTATCGGTTATCGCGCCCGACGCCCTGCGCGATAGCACCGCACCGCATTGTATACAACGACCCTCTTAATGATCGCATTATTCACGAATGTTACATGTACCATCGTATGTTCGACGCATTGATGCTTCGACACGCCATTTCCCGAACAACGCCACATCTGATGTCGACGCATATTCATAGTCCGAGACGATTAGAGCACGGCCGTTGCTAATTTCTGTGCCGATACCGGTATTACGCAACTCCTTTGTCTCAAGACTACTGTCATTTAATCTTGTCTTCTCCTAAGATTAGGAAACATTACGAGTCCGAGTTTCTGCGGTTGTAAATATTTATTTTAGGTTGGGAAGTTATGACTAGTTGGCTGCGTTTATTTTGCTTTAACTGCCGACAACTAACATTATTCTAATTATAGATCGCTAGAACTTGGTAGGTACTACGAAGTACAAGTTTTATTTTTTTTGTAAAACATATTGCGAAATTCCCAAAGAAGTAGGCTTGCAAAAAACCTAAAATCGAGATGAGATAACGTATTATTTAAATTATCGCCCGCACATAATATTCACTTGCTTTATCAGAAAATCAATGATCTGGATTTCCTCGGAAACAGTTTGATTTTAATGTTCTTTTTCTAAATTCCATTGAACATATTAAATAACAGTGTGATTGCAATCACCAACAATTATTTCTGCTAACAGGTACAAACCGGTTTGGCCGTTGATATTAATTGCGTTACTTATCCTTCCATAATTGTAGCATGCAGGGCTATATTTAGTCCTCGACTCGATACCGTACGGTCTCTGCAATTCGCAGTTCCCTGTTAAAATCTTGTATGAACGCGAACAGGATACTTAAAACTGTGACTTTAGTCTATTAATTCGGTTACGTAAACATGACTACGTAGGCAGTCAATATTTACATAAATACAATACTTACATACGTGAAATAATTTGGCCTTTGTATGTTCGATAATGGTAATAACAATAGGTTCAAGGCAAAATAACATCATAGCTATTTACTTTATATTTTAGATCAATGAGTATTTAAGACATAACAAATTAATAATAGATAACAAAATAAATTTTAAACAATATTATTGTAATGATATTCTGAAAATATCTACAGTCGTCCTTGTGGTTGTTTACCTGTGAATATTGGATAAATAATAATTATTGAATTGTTTACAAAACAGAAATATTTAAACATATTTTTTAAATAAATTTATTGATGTAAGATATTGCTTTAGAAAACTGTAATGTCAGCCTTTATATAACCATCCCAATTATCTGTCCGTTTACCAACAGGGTCTCTTCATTGATCCTTCTAATTATTTTTATATGGGGGGCTCGCTTTCAGAATCTTATTTAATTTTAAAAGTCTTTCCATTTTCGTATGTTCACTGAAACAACTAACCCAAAACAAAATACAAAATTCAATGTGGAAAATATGTCATGATTGCTACTATCTTGAAGTATCAGTTTTATTAGTACTTATAACCTACTAAGGAATGTCAAGAATCTTTTACAATAATGCGTGTATTAAAATCAAACATTACTCACTCGCCCTATATTTAAAAAGCACTTCCCCGTCATTGTGGCTATCGTATCTTATCTATATATAAAGGGCAATATTTTCTTAACCTACATAAAGTACTGTCCGAAAGTAAACTTACCCTTATCGCGATATATTATTTATGGCCACGAAAAGTGACCTGGCAATCAATAGTCTTTAGTTAGTGGTTAGGTACCTAGTTAAATAGAAGAGTAGACTTATAGATTGAACATATCACCTGCCATTTTATCTCCTGCACTGGTGAAGAATGCTTAGGGTATAAAGTCCACCTATCTGTGTGCATGAAGTCTAAATAATTAAATAGTCCAAAGTTTGATTATATACCTTGATGTTTCCAGGTGACTTCGGGCGATACCAATGTTTCCAGTTCATCCTGCACATCCTGGCGGCCATGACGGCTGGCATGCACATGCTGTCTCTAGTCACAGTCGCTGCGGTACCGGAACATAGGTCAGTAGCACACCACCCACCCCACCGGCTTAAGGGTATCCCGATGGCAAAGATAGATATTTAATGAAGAATCATCACTTGTTCTTGTTTACATATCTGTTGTTGGCTTATGCAAAATTCGAGAACAATTTGCCACATTCTTGCGTAAGTCAACACGATCATCAGTCTGCGAATTAAACCAGTAGTGCTGCTTAAAATGTCACATAGAAAACATAGGTGGTGTAGCCCGAAGTGAGCTGTCATTCCTCCTTAATTGGATGGATTGAGAGTTCACTTCGTGATCACTTCCGCTACCGCTTGCCGCTTTACCATCTGCAAGTAAGTTGCATGCAAGTTTAGTTACAGATGCACGATCAAACGATTGGTAATATTCTACTCTATCTCGGTAGCCCGTAATGTAATGCAACTTGCATGCGAGCTGCTTGCAGGTGGAAACGTGGCCAAAGTTTTCACGGTGTGATTTGAACAGCACTAGCACTACTACAGTGATGTCCCACAACATTTATTGTCGAGATTGTGTTCAATCAAATATCTATCAACGCTTAGTTAACAGGTAAAACAGGAAAATTCTGAGGTAACGTTGCATGTGCATGGATGGAAAGCAGACTTCATAATGAAATGTACATCGTTTTGGGTATTACGTAAAAGTTTATGCAATTTATTTTATATACGGTGGTTTCGGGCGAATGCAACTGCATCAATTGTGTAAAATTCTATTGTATTATTTCTTTATAGTTTTGCTCCAGTTGATATTGGTGCGTATGGTATGGTATGGGTCTTATAATATTATTTGCTTTTGGTTACACAGCGTGTACAGTTTTGCTTGATCAGGAGGATGGTGGGCAGTCGGGTCGGCTTTGGTGTTCGTTATTATATCTACAAGAATAGAGTGATATTATTGGTGCTGTTATATATTTTGGTATATTGAACGTAAGTACACACTTTTGTAACGTACAGTTGTTTGTCTATTGGGCTATGGTTTGCTACGTATGTCGCTTTATCTAATATTCAATATGAAAACCATTATTTATTATTTCATAAATAACACACAACATTATGGTCTTCGGTTTCGAATTGGTTCATTAAGTATGTTGTTTAAATATGGTAAACAGACAGCAGCATGTGATTGTTGTTGTTTATCCTAACAGAGCTGATAATATAATTATTGGATATTGTACACAGGCGATTGTTTGCATCCAAATATCAATACATTTTAGCTCCTGTGCCCTTCTCAAATGAGACATTGCATAGAACGAGGCATAGAATAACATTTTTTCAGAGTGCATACACAAATTCTAAAATACACAATATTCCAAGAAAAAAAATTTGGTACATTATGTATAGGGACTTTTGTTGCGAGTTTTTTAGTTTCATAACTAGTACCCATGCTAGATTAAATCCAAACCGTAGGATGACTTGTGCTTCATTGCTGTTTTTATTTGTAACACACGCCGTTTTTTAGTTCCTATAGTGCACTATCTCATGTCCTTAAACAGGTTTTATCAACATTTAATAGAATGGAATTAAGTTATAAAACTGCAACTAACCTAATGCACCGCGCACGCTCGGCACGAACATTTTACTAATATAATGTGGGAACAATAAAAGTACCTTTTTCGAATTCCAGATGTTACCTGCAAGGAATAGACAGTGCAAACCATACGGAGCCGTTTAATTCGTCTCTGGTGCAGGCCGCCATCCCACTGAACGAGCACGGCAAGCTAGACTCTTGCCGTATGTACGGAGACAATAAAACTCTGATCGAATGCCAGTCCTGGGTCTACGATACACAATATTACACTTCGTCTCGGGGTATTGAATGGGATTTCGTATGCAGTCGGCGCTGGATGGGAGCCTCAGCACAAACCGCATACATGTTCGGCGTCGTGGCCGGCTCGCTTATATTCGGCCGAATGTCTGACAGGTTCGGAAGAAAGAAAGCCTTCCTTTGGTCTGGAATCTTACAACTTATTTTGGGGACGTCTGTTGCTTTCGCCACTGACTACTATTCATTTATAGTCCTTCGATTCCTGTACGGTATCTTCGGATCCGGTTCATATATAGCTGGATTCGTATTGACCATGGAAATAGTCGGTCCAAGTAAGCGTACTATATGCGGTGTTACGTTTCAAATCATGTTTGCCATCGGCATAATGTTGTTAGCCGCTTGGGGATACTTAATAGACAACAGATTCTATTTGCAAATAGTATATGCGTTACACGCAGCAATATTGCTTCCTCATTGGCTACTTATGGACGAATCTCCAAGGTGGCTCTGGGCGCAAGGGCGTGCTCGTGAATCTGTTGCTATCATAGAGAAGGCTCTGAAATTCAATGGATCAACTGACCCAATAGACACGCCGTCATTAGTATCCCACTGTAAAGCAACCTGCGCTAAATATACAGATGAACATTCTGCAGGAACAACTGACTTGTTCAAAACTCCAAAAATGCTTCAGAAGACTTTAATCATTTGCGGTTGTTGGTTCGTCAATTCGGTAGTGTACTATGGTTTGTCGCTAAATACTGGTAAACTAAACGGGAACCCATACTTCCTTATGTTCTTAATGGGGGTTGTGGAGTTACCCAGCTATGTCCTCATCGTATACTTCTTGGACCGCGTCGGACATCGAGCACTCATCAGCACCATGATGTTGTTAGGAGGGATTGCCTGTCTAGTCATTGTCGCTCTACCTCATGGCTCCACGTCAACCACAGGTATCGTGATGGTAGGAAAACTGTTCATATCAGGCTCCTATTCTATTATCTACAAGTATTCAGCGGAGCTGTTCCCGACTGTAGTGCGCAGCTCTGGAGTGGGGCTGGGCAGCATGTGCGCGAGTGTGTCGGGTGCTCTGACGCCACTTATCAATTTGCTGGACACACTAAATCCAAAAATACCAACCATACTTTTTGGGTTTTTGGCTTTGCTATCAGGATTCTCTACCTACTTCCTACCTGAAACAATTGGTAGAAACTTACCTCAATCATTGGAAGACGGAGAAAAGTTCGGTGTCGGTGACACTTGCTTCACGAACTGCAGTGGGCGACGAATGAGCACTGACACAGTGGACCTGCCAGAAATTATGGTGCCGTTGGAAGTTATGGAAAAGAAACCGTAAAGACATTATTGCGAGGTCTATTGGTACAGCCATCAGTTATTATCAATTTATGCGACGCCGTCGTAAGAATAAGCAATTTAAGTAAAATGGCTCTTCCTAATAAGTTATTTCACACTAAGCCGTATTTTAACAAAAATACGTAAAGCTTGCATTTTATGAACTTTGCTCAATATTTTCTCACTTTCTATGGTGTCACTGATTCTATACCAACACTACGCTATTTTTTGTGCTAAGAACTTTTTCTTGTTTAATGTTACTGTTTGGTAAAGCATTTAGTTTGTAAGTGTTTATGTACGTAATTAGATTACTGTTCTATTGTATAGTGTCTAGTCAAGAGGTAATCACAAGTCGTGTTTATACGAACAGTTTTGCTGACTGGAAGATTGTTCTACTAACAACTACTTATTACAATGCGGAAATATCTAACAGGTAAATAGCATATATTTTTAAAAAGTTTTTAAAAGAAGTACAATTGATTGTATACATATAGCATTATAAAATGAAGGACAATACTGTGTTAGTGCGTACTTTTATATCATTTTATGATCATTGATCAAGCATACAATTTGTCTCAAAGACAAAAGCTAGAACTTAATGAATAAACCGATTAAACTATTTCGTATTAAGTATCATGTTTAATTCAAGTATTGCTTGATCACACGTATAGTTTTATACGAGTAGGTACCTAAGACGGTCCAAGTCTGTAAATATATTCAGAATGAAAGACATGAACGGTACGCAAATGACAAGGTTTTGATAGCTGGCAGCATACTTACATAAAATAATTTAAATAAAGGCAAAAATAAATAAGGGCCTTTTAAGTATGCGGACTGTGTTGGCATGTCGGAAGGTTAAGAACCTGCCCACATCTTTAACGCCAAGCCAAAAATTCACCTTACTTTTTGTCATATATATAGTTTGGTTCATCAAGCTGAAATATGCAGCTTGGTAAATTTTAAATGAACCGAAAACAGTTTTTGTGGATTTAAAAGGTCTCATAAAGCAGTTTTTGTAACGATCGAAAGTAGTATTTTTGATCAGATATTTCATAGATCCACAATAGGTTCATATATTTTATATGACTGATGTTAGTTCCGTATTTACCTACCCAGCTAGTCATTATGGCTAATTAAAATACATGGTTATGTCGCAGCGTTATAATAGACAGGCATATAATATATATTTTTAATTGATCTATTGAAATGATTTCTATACAAAAGCAGTTACGAACATCTTTATGTATTTGAATTTAACCTTTACATGGAAAACTCGCTTTTGCTAATTAAATCTGTTTTTATTATTACCCTGCCACATAACCAATGACAGTGGCACACTATGCTCAAAACAACACTGCCAGTAGGTGCTCGAAACATTTGTTAAAAATTAGTTAAGTAAGCTATAAGCATCAGTATACCTAATTTATTTATTTTTATGAAAATAATAAGTACTTTAGAATATTTTATAGCATTTAGACATTAACGCGCATATAGTCATTTATGTGTAAGGCTAAATTAGATAAATAGGTAGGTACGGGTTATGTATGTAGTACCTAACGAATGTCCGATGCTCTAATTTCACTTTGCTTTCTTTTCGGCATTAGTGACTCTTAGATAAAAATAATAATTATTTGTATTTAAAAATGACCCTGTAAAGAATATCAAATGGGACTGGTTTTAACAAGTCAGTAGCTGCATGACCATCAATGATACTATCTGACTGCCTTTAATATCAACTCATATGTTTTACACTTTATGCAAACTGGCGACATTAAACACGTCGTCGGTGGCACTGGTCGCATACCTATGAGGTTTGCTATAAATAGCTGGATTCAAATAGCTTTAGTCATTTATTTAGTATAATTTAGCTAGTTTGTAAGCCCTGGCTGGGGGCCTTAAATTCATTTGAGGCCACCACAGGATAGTCCGGTTAAGCAGTAACCAGCCTTAGTGTGCTGAACTGCGAGTGGTCATCGTCAAAAAAAAAAAAGCTTTAGTCAGTTCCTTTTTATATTTTATTACCTACCTAAGTACAGAATATGCCTGTGGAATAGACTGATTTAAACGAAAGTTATGCAATTTTTACAGATTGTTATATTGATTATTGTTGATTCAGATGCTAAACGCACGACGCATGACACAACGTGTTCATATGTGTGAAGATATTATTACTATTATTGTCAACTTTAAAAACAGAGAAACAGGTACCTACCTATTCGCCAGATATGTACTTACTAAAAAATTGAATTAGGTATATCTACATTATTGTTCATATTGATATGTAGGTTTAATTTATTAAAATACGTGTTGAAACGCAGAACTATATTATATAGATGCCTATTTATCATCAAACAATTGCCTCTACCAAGACTGAAAAGAGAGTAAAAACCAGATATTCAAGTAATTTAATACAGGGAAATTATTGGTACCTACACACGTACTCTAAATGTGTAGAAATCTGCTTATAAGTAATCGTATTTCAAATGAGTTGGTTGTAAACATTCCTTAATGTAATTTGCAAGGCCTGATTTTAATAACTTTTTGAATGCCATTGTCACAAAAAAAAAAAACAATGAATTTGTGGCTTGGTGTCCGGAGCCGGTTTACACCGCCGCCGCGCACGTTTATTTATGCTCTGGTATTCAAAAGGTTTGAGAGCCCGCTCTAGATTCTCACACAGTAGTTATAAATCAGTCACTTATAAGATTGTTTTTATATAGTTATAATGGAGGAATAATAATAAGTAATGACTGAATGGCCAATATATGTATTTACGAAAGCTTGCACAATGTTACTAACAACACGAGAAATTTATGAAGGGATATCTTCAGCAACACAAGTTATTCATAGAAGGAACATATGTTTGCGTTTTTTATTTAACACAGTGCAAGTGTTTTTGTTAAGAGGTAACTTAAACCTTCAGACAACGTACTAATTAAGTTTATTTTCCTTGACGATTTAGTTCGAAGAAAAAGCCAGTCTAAATCTGTTAAATAATGACAAGGAAATCACATGGCCATTATAAACTTTTTTGTAAACAATGGCACACTTTCTGGCAAAATATACTTATTTTTAATTAAGATAGAAGAAGACATGCCAAATTCGTGGCCTCTTTTTACATTTTTCTAGCTGGATTTATGTAGGTAAGTCAATATATTTACTAATCAACGATCAAGACTATGTCAAAGTAGAAATAAGTATCAAATACATGGTGTAAACGAATTTAATAAATATTTTTTACGAGTGTTTTGTTTTTTTGGTCCTGTAAAAAATATAAGATTTACAAAAACATCCCAGGAGCAGCCAATAAGCAGCTTCAATTTGTCGTGCTACGAAATTGCTACGCGTAGTCGCTAGGCGTTTTAATTTTACAGGACATCGTGCTACGACGCTACGAGTACTACGACTGCTACGCGGGTGGTGGCTACGATCTAAATAGGCTAAACGTATGGATAGAATACGAAGATTTAGATTGCAGACAGTAAATATTTTAGAATGGTTTCGGTTTTCATATTTTTAGGGTTCCATAAATTAAAGGACCTCTTATAGAATTACTTCGTTGTTGTTCGTCTATCTGTGAAGTTTTTTTTAATGTTGGTGGTTTCCAGTTGAAATAAAATCATAGGTTTAGGTCTACGGTCCTTTACAGCTGTAAGAGAAAAAGCCAAGAAGCAAGTTCTTAACTCATGAAAACCTGAAAAACCCGAATGTAGTTAATTTATAGTTATGTCTGTCACGTATTTTTTGTGATTACAAACTTTTGCGGTTAAAATATTGGATTAATATGTAATATTATATAAATTGTTGGACATGTGTTGCCAATACACATATTATGGTATTCAGGTACCAAATCACCCAGGTTTCATTTAGTTAGTCAACTATTAATAACTTTAGAAATTATTAGGAACGCAACTGAAATAATAATAGTACCTACCTTCAATATAAAAAACCCTGCATAGCTTGTATCAAGTTTTAAATCCTTAAGAATAAGATTGTTTTATTTGTATTAAGACTTGGTACATTTAAGGTCTTATTTGATATAGGAAAAAGTAAGTTTTCGCCTAAACCACCACTGCATTGTTTTGTCGCAACAACAAGACAAGACTGTAAGTATTAGGAACTAACTACAACATAGGAGAGCTTATTGCTGAAAATGACGTGCCATTACCTACTCAAGGCTGCTACTAAATTCCGTTGACGGCGGAGCAACATCCGACCAGTAGGTATATTGTACATCATATTTATTCTGAACATAGGAGTCGTTACAGATGGCATTTGCAAACAAACACTATATTGCTGTTTGTATCGAAGAAGAATACGACGTCTATTATTTTATAACGGAGAACTGTTTTCTTTTATATAATCAATAAAAATACAAAGTATGTATTTTTCTTTGCAGGTGCTGGGTCGACGGTGTTGACACGAATGAGTCGATAGCAGCGTGGAATTCTTCGAAAATATTAGCTGCCATACCGAATACCACACTCGGAGGTCTACACAGCTGTCTCGTTTTAAATGATATGAACAAAACAACAACTTGTTCTAAATTTGTATTTGACACAACGTACAGGTCCTCGTCACGTGCTATGGAATGGAATCTAGTATGCGATCAAAGATGGATGGGTGCACTAGCTCAGTCCGTTTACATGTTAGGAGTTTTCACTGGAGCTGTAGTCTTGGGAGGGATGGCAGATAAGTACGGAAGAAAAACGATATTTTGTTGGTCCGGAGTACTACAGTTAGTGTTTGGCGTGCTAGTTGCTTTTATACCGGAGTATTGGTCCTTCTTGGCAGTTCGTTTCGTATACGGAATCTTTGGATCTGCCGGTTCGTATATTACCGGCTTCGTTCTAACTATGGAATTAGTAGGAGCTAGTAAGCGAACCGCGTGTGGTGTCGCTTTCCAAGCTGCTTTCGCTGGGGGTATTATGTTAGTTGCTGGGTGGGGAGCTCTTGTAGATAATAGACAAATTCTCCAAGTGATATATGGACTCCATAGCCTTCTCCTTATTCCACACATTTGGATCATGGACGAATCTCCCCGTTGGTTGTGGGCTCAGGGCCTGTCAAAAGAATCAGTGGATATTGTTGAAAGAGCTTTGAAGTGCAACAAATCTGACAGTCGGTTGGATAGAGCTGAATTGGTGTCTAAGGGAAGAGCTGAAGCGTCGAAAGGAACTGATGCCCCAACGGCCAGTACAGGAGACCTGTTTAGGACACCTAATTTAAGAAATAAAACTATGAATGTCTGCTTTTGTTGGTTTGCTAACTCCATAGCATACTATGGGCTTACTTTAAGTACCGGTAAACTCGAAGGAAACCCGTATTTGATTACAGCTATTTTAGGGTTCGTGGAATTACCGAGCTACGCTGCGGTGATTTATTTCCTTGATATTTGGGGTAGACGGCCGCTAATAAGCTCTATGATGCTTGTGGGTGGCGCTGCGTGTGTTATTGCTACCTTCCTGCCTGCTGGAAGTACGATATCCACTGGAATTGTGATTGCTGGAAAATTATTTATCGCAGGCTCTTTTGCTATAATATACAACTACTCAGCAGAGTTATTCCCGACAGTCGTTCGTAACTCTGCACTCGGTTTAGGTTCGATGTGCGCCAGGCTGTCTGGCGCTTTGACACCGTTAATTACATTACTGGATTCTTTTAACCCTAAAATCCCAGCTATAACTTTTGGGGCAGTTGCAGTGATTTCCGGATTCTTATGTTTGTTCCTACCAGAGACTATGAATCAGCCCATGCCACAATCTCTCGCCGATGGAGAACGGTTCGGTAAAGGCGACACGTGTTTTGGCAGTTGTTTAGGAAATAAAAGAAACAGAACTTATTCTGAAGACAATAAGGCTGTTGAATCAATGGTTCCTTTAGAAGACGCTAGTAGGAAAGTATGATTAGTTTTTAGACCTATCTATAAAGGTGCTCCCACACTTGGAGCATTCACCTGTAATGTAACGTTACAGTTGAGCATTACATCAATAATCAACCTATAACGTTACAGATTCGAGCATTCTATTGGTGAGGGAATATAACCGAGCATTACAGTGCGCAACTTGATGATACAATGTGTTATATTTTGATACAACTTGTAACATTGATGTGCACCATTTGTAATTGAGCGTGTCACGGACGCTAAGCATGCGAATTCTAAGCATCCTCAACACTTTTAATAAGATAATAAAACAACGACCGCTTCGTCTGACATTGTGGCTCAACTAAATGTTCTAAATCGAATTGAAATGTTACATTACAGGCGAATGCTCGTCAGGTCAGGGAGGCAGTGTTGTAATCTAATGCTCAAAATCGGACTGTTACATTACAGTCGAATGCTCGTCAAGTCAGGCAGGCAGTACTGTAATGTAATGCTTAACATCGAATTTGATATGTTACATTACAGGCGAACGGAACGCTCTAGGTGAGGGAGCACCGTTAGATACCTAATATGAATAAGTTTACAGAATCACACACGGCCGCTTCAAAAGCAGGCTGGTTAATTTTATGTAAATAGTTATCTAATCGAACAAAGTAGTATAGGCAGTTATTCATAATTATTTAACTAACAGTTACGTTGATGGTTTGCTTAGAGTATTAAATTTATCTAAATACAACTGTTATCAATTCTGAAACAGAGTAGCTAGGTTTGTGTATTAGTTTTACCATAGGAAATACCTAGATACATTTAGCGTAAATAAGTTAATCAATAAGTACCAATTAATTATTGTTAACAGGTTAAGTTGTTTTGATTGTTATTTGTGTTTAAACTTATCATATTTTTTATGTTGTACCTATATTAAGACCACAGTTTGATAGCATATTAGTGCCTGTGAATCTCGTGATCTGGTGTGATATTTTCTGTACGGAGAAACATATATTATTAATTTTGTAAAAATGTACATACAAATAAATTAAAGGTACATAATTGGTTGGACTTTGGTTTTATTGCTACTATGAAAAGACTGATTTTAAACTCATTATAATTTTATATTTACACAAAACAATAATGAAAATCACAGTGAGATTAAAAACATCAATATATGATACATCGATGTATGAACAACGAACATATAGAAGATATTAAGCATAGGTAAATATTAATGATCCACAACTGGGCAAAAGCCCTTTCAAGTTTTCTGTACAAGGAGAGGTGTCGACCACACATAGAACATTTTAAGAGTAGGTACAATACAATCCTGGAACGCCAATAGTGGCTGTTCGTGATACGGGACTCGACGGCCCATCTCAAACATTGAAAACTTTTTATTACGATTAGATGTTTTTTTTTTAATGAGATTTGGTTCACAATATTGTTACTGAAGTTCTATGTTTAGTTACATACCGAATTATATATAAATAGATAGGTACCTTATGCATAAATTGAATAAGATACAGTGTTATCTGTCGGTAAAATTATACAAAACCGGTTTTATTCTGAAACATTAACCCATTTCCTTATAATGGATACTGAGTTAAAAACTGCCGGTCGATTCTCACCTCGTGATCACTTCACCCAAGCCTTCACTTCGACATGTTTATAGAATCGACCGGCTGGTAGTCAAGTGGGGAATTATTCATTGATTGAGTTACTTAACCCTCAGTATGCCTGGTGGCTAAATGTTACGCGGTATGCCTGCTAGGGTCTGCCAGACCTGAATTTAAAATGACTAATTTTCGTACTAGTTGTGGTAATTGGTGTATCTAAACATGCTTATATCTATACAAAGGTTTATTATAGGAGTAAATAAAAATGAAAAAAAAAAGAATAAAAAACCACCATATAAACTAAATAAAAAAAAAAAAATGTTTGTTTTTAGCAAAAAGCAGGCCTTTTTACACTTATGTGAAAACAACTCTCAACTAAAATTTAGGAAATAGAAGGCACAAGACAAAGACTATAGAAAAAATTAAAACAATCAGTTTTTGTAACTCCCATCAACGGGTTTAGGCAGAGGTGTAAAGTACCACCTCTGAATTAGACACATGCGCTCGAGGTTTTTTGTGTTTTTCACCATGTCAGCTAACTCCGGACTGACGTAGTTGCCATAAGGCTTCGATTGGTTGATAAAGCTTAGCTACTGAGTGGTGGTGTAGAGACATCATATTTTAGTTAAATACAACGGTTAACAGGGTGGGTCTGACAGACCCTACCAGGCATGCCGTAGGTTAAGGGGGCGCGTGCGCACAGCGCTTCTTCATCACTCACCCTATTCAACACAAAAGGAACAGATTTGTGAAAGAGGACTTCAAAATTCTGAGATTCTTCATTCATTATTGTGATAAGAAGACGAGATTAGTCTCTTTTCTCAAAGATTGGCTTTATTAGAAAACGAAGAGGAATCTACCTATGTATATTATTAGTTAAGATTTGTGTGTTATGGTTCCAAACACATGATTATTATATTTGAGAAATACATAGGAATTAATACAAATTGAAAGTAGTAATCTGCAGTGCCATTCTGTAAACATATCACCATGACACTAAGGTGAAAAGAAGTGTCAATGGTAGGTCATTTCAAGATTACTTCACCTGTTTTCACGGTGAGATATTAACAGAAAAGACGAGAAGAGCTACTTCTTAAGTCGATCAGTTATTACTCCGTGATTTCAGACAAAAATAACTTAGATAAGTACAACAATATAGGCAGGTATATAATACAAAGGAGCCATTAAGTATTGTTCTGAAATACAGTCTTAAAGCATCTGACGAAAATGCAATACCTATAACATTAAGAAATTGCATAAACATTTTAGGCATAAAGACAATGCGTGGAAATAGTCGTAGTAATAAGAAGTGTTTGAAAACCTTTTACATATTTATGTAATATGTCAATAATGGAACATTGAATAAATTACGTTACCCTCGAGTTTTGCTGTTATTTTTCTTATAAATAGGGAGATGAATTTTCTTCCAATTACTACCTATAGGTACACAAGAAGCTCTAGATTCGTGTGATAACAAAGTCTTTTGAAAGTAGTAGTGTGTGAAAACACTAAGACACGGTAGGAATGGAACTCATCATTTGATCAGAAGTCATCCTAAAATTCATATTTTTTCTTTACAAAATATACAATAGAAATTAATACAAGTGAGTTACTGAGTTGCTATAAATACAACGAGACGGCCTTTCTTTCGAACCAGATCTTAAAATAAAAATACATGACATAGGTAAGATGGTACCTACTTTCAAGGTCAGCAAGAGCAAGAAATAGATTATTTCAACGAAAGTTTTACATAACGCATTTAGCTAAATTTTTATTCATAAAAATATCGAAAATCTTATATTTCCTTCAACATGGTCCGTTTTCAAACATATTCACCAAAATATTTATCTGAGCCAAACATGGCGAATCACAACAATGACGATAAGTATTTCTCGTCTGAAATAAATAAGATAATCCTACTTGTTGTGGCTGCTACTAGGTACTAGTTGCCGTGCCTACACTTAGCTACGTACGTATAACTAGAAAATGCGCAAGTTGGTTCATTTAAATTCCCTGGCCCTTGCAAATAGTGCCTGTGCATTGCCAATTTGAAAATTTTCTTCCAAATAAATAGTTCTAAAAATAACAAAGGAACTTTTACAACGGTATCTTTAGCGATACTGCTTCCCCCAAGCCAGCCAAGTTTCTACTTGTAAAATGTTTATAAAAACTACAACAATATTAAGTCTAACAATAGGTACACATTTTTTAATTTAATAATTCTCTTGTTTGAATTATCAACATTTGAATAGTTCAATATTACATAAAGTATTAGAACTGTTTATTAACACAGCAGTGGAGGGTTAAAATCAATGTACAGGTACAATTTAAGCTTTACAGGTTGGACTGCAGCCACTGCAGGGCCAAAAAGGTTAGTAAAGTTGGTATAGGAGGCATCAAGTTATTTGTTTTCGAAAGGGTCTGCTAGTGAAAGCTGTCAATTATTTAACTTGGTTTAGCCTAGATTAGGCCACAATTTGTAGGCAACAATAAGAATTTGAGATGATTTTGATGTCAGTGGTTAATTATTTTTTATTGGCCATTTAGGTCTTGTTGTTAAATATCTAATTGCATTGAACCATTCAAACATTCCTTTTCAGGCATATGTACCCACCCTTGAACAACAAATTTAACATTTATTTAGACATATTATCACAAAATTCTAAGACTACTCATTTTTTATAATTAATCTTTAGTAAAATTGAAGCAAAGTTTTAATTACAAATCAAGTGATGGTAACTAAGAATTAGTTAAAAAATCGAATTAAAATGGTTACATAAAATTGAGATTTTATTTTTAAAAACAAATAACTAAAAGATATACATACAATACTTGTATGCAAAATAATATAAGGTTTACATAGACATACATTATTAATTCTGAGATGGCATCAATAACATATATTGTATACAAACAACCAAAGGCGGCCTGTACAATATTATAAAATCAAAAAAGTTTTTTTTTATTGTTAGTCGGACATCCAATAAAAAATAAAAATAAGAAAAGATTTTATTAAGTAGATAGAAATCAAGAGAGCATTTTTTTAATTTTGGACTGCTCGCATGACAATGCACTAATTTAAAAACACGAAATAATTTTTAATACATAATTTTAAAACATGGCTGGCCTGTCAACATTTGAAATTATTTCAAATTTTGACAGGCCTGTATATTCTAGCTGATGTTCAATGCTAAATATGTCTAGAAGTTTCATGCTAGGCAACCTTAGTAAGTCATTAAAATTGGCAATTTAAAGATGGTAGAGATAATTATGAATGTTGTTCAAAAGATTGTGAGATTAATGATTAAAAACTGTCAAGATTTCTGATATATTTGATAGTTTAATAACAATGTTAATTAATGAATTACAAACCAATTTCATTGAGCAACCACCTTACATTATGGGGTTAATATTATTAGAAGGCTCACTTTTCTGATATGTTTCAACTATTGTCCATACTTTGTATTTTGCCTATTGAATTATGTTACACAATAATGAAGTGGTACAATGAAAACTACTATTGATTTGAATAATGTATGATAATTTGATGAAGTGAAGAAGTAAGCAACTTTTTAATTATTATACTTTTGATAAAACATAGCACCAATTCAATTGTGTAATTTCTGTAAAATAAATATCCATCTCAACAAGCAAAACTACAATAGTCTAAACATTGTTAATAAATGTCTAAAGCTCATTTTTCTAGAGTTTCAATTTTGTAGCCAACATAAAGACAGATGAAATGTCTTTGTTTGAACACGTCATAAAAATTGACATGCAATTGAATAAAAAGCATTCATATTTACTACTACTCTAATTCATATTCACTAGACATTATTCAAAAGGCATTTGTATCAATATTCCGGACAACGAGTATGAGGTATTTTAGCTACAATTGGGCTTTGTTCAGCAGTCATAGCAGTGTGCACGATGATGGCTGGTTGAGTAGGAGTAGGAGCATGCAGCTCATGGCTCTCACCAGGAGCTAGACTTGCCAAGGCTGCCAAAAGATCATGATTTACAAGAGGTTCATTTTCTTCACGAGGTTCCCAGCCAACAGGAGGACTAGATGGCGGAGAGATAAGAAATTGCTTTACAGGAGCCGGGGGTCTCAAATTCTTTAGAGAAACAGGCGTCACAGGTTGCGCGAAATAACAGTTGATGGGCGAATCATGAAATTGGTATTGATGCAGTTGAACCCGAGCATTAGCAGCAGCCAGTGGACTGTCATAGTTGACACGCAAACGTTTAAAACTGCGTAGCCATTGAAATGTAATATTATCTGAAAATGTGCGGAATAAATCCTCCATTCCTTTCTTTAACTTTTCATCAGCAAATACTTCACTGTGTATGTTTGTGACGATGATAGATTTAGGCAAGTCATCAAAATCATCAACTTCGTCTTGTACATCACTTTCTTGTTCTAAATTGGCGATATTTGGATGTACGTTGGGCATTCCATCTTCTTGGTTGATGTATACGTCGTCTTCTCGAAATGAGTCTTCATCCTCCTTATGAGCCATTATATACAAAGCTAACTACGGAACCAAACACGCACTAATTGTATTATAAACTTCCAATTTAAATAGTTCACTTTATAAAAGCATAATTTAAACTATAGTATGTATTTTTATTATTTTTTATTAATCGATTAATGCAATTTTCTTAGCTGTCAGTGCTGTCAAACACATGTCAATGTCAAAATCTTTTCCAATTAACCCCATTCTCCGAATTTTTCATAAACTGTTTTTTCCTGCTAAATGTGTTTTTTTTTGTTGATAAAATTACGTGGTAAAATTAGGTGTAAACCATGGCTTAATGTATATCTACATAAGTATGGTTTACATTTCTGGTTATCACGACCACTGGCGGGACGAGCTCGACTCCTATCGAAAGGACTGGACCGTGGCCCGACATAGCAAAGAATAAAGAATAGAGCTGTTGTGTGGAAAACTGAGAGAGAGGCGTTTGCCCAGCAGTAGACAAAAAGGCTAGATAAATAGATAGATTTCCATTGTTGTTGGCCGAATACCGCCCTATTTTTTTTTCTAAAATGTATTTATGTAATGTATTTAAGTTGTATTAAATGATTCTGATTCATTTGTTAAAGTGTTTGCCAAATAAATGTTTGTAAAACGAGTGTTTTTAGAATAAAATATTTGCGAAAGTTTAGTGAACCATAATAGAGTCTGTGCCAAGGACCATAGAGCATAGACATTTACACCAAAAGTTGCAGAATTAAATGCTCTATTCAGAGACTAAATAAAACATGTTTACTTGTCAAATTAATATTTCTTCTCTATTTATAAAACAATAGATTACTCAAGGCAATTTCGCAAAAATAGTTGATAAAACATAAAAGTGATTATTGTATCGGTAATTTAAGGTTATTATGAAAATGGCAGGACTTGAGTCCATGGTAGTTGAAGAGGTTAAGCCCGCAGAAAAACCGGTCGATAGGGAGAAGGTAAGACCAAAACATTTAGTTGTAGTGTCATGTCTCAGAAACCTATGAATTGATATCTTTATTAGCCTTTGAATTATATTAGTTAATGGGCTCTGGAACTCGAAGAATACTGTAAACAAGCCTATTTCTAATGTTGATATGGTATGGCTGAATATTTATAATGTGCCTCTTCTTTTACAGACCTGTCCCTTATTACTCCGTGTGTTTTGTTCAACTGGACGTCACAATTCTCCTGGCGACTATGCAAGAGGAAATGTGCCTCAAAACGAACTTCAAATCTACACATGGATGGATGCCACGCTTCGTGAACTTACGGGTTTAGTGAAAGAGGTTAATCCAGAGACCAGACGTAAGGGTACATATTTTGACTTTGCAATAGTGTACCCCGATATGAGATCACCAACATATCGCATGAGAGAGATTGGAGTCACTTGTTCTGGGCAGCGAGGTGGGGATGATAATAAAACTTTAGGTCAAGTCAAGTTTCAGATTGGAAACTATCTGGATATATCTATAACACCACCCAACAGAATGCCCCCACCAATGAGACGTGCCCAGCCTTATATGAATAATCGTCCCTATTAAAAGTACCTTGGTAATTAAGTAAATTTAGTAAGTTTAAAATAAATAAAACTTATTTTACAAGTCTCTTAGTGTTTAAATAATGGTTGATACCTATTTACACATAACCCTCTTTTAAAAATGTCTGCTATTTGAATCCACTTCTCTCACCATTTTTGAAAAAAAAAAAACAAATTCATGGACCAACAATGAGTGTTTAAACTTTGCTTGGTTATGCCACAATACATAGAGTATAATAAAATTCGAGATTTAGCATAGGTATGGTACAAATTTACATTCCAAAGGCCAGTTTCTTGAACAAAAATTATAATTATCAGAAAAATACTGAAAAAAATTGTTCAACACCCATTGCCTAGCTGTGATTGGCTGACTGTGTTTTTAACAGCCAATTTAATATGTGACGAGTTGATATTTTTTTGTTCAAGAAACTGGGCTTTGGAACATAAACTTTTACTATACATAAGTATGCTAAAACTAGAATTTTATTATACTCCATGTATTATAGTATATCAGAGCAAAAGTTTAAATAATCATTGTATGTTCAAGAATTTGGTTTGTTATTAAAATATTAATCATCTTCAGTAGCCGCAATAACATGTTTCAATAAAGATTTGAGTTGACAAATACATATAATTGACTTAGAACAGTTTTAGTTAAGAATAAAATTGTGTGGAAATGGTAAAGGAACAAAAACAAAGTTTTTATAAAGTATTCACATTTAATTCTATCTCTCATTTACATACTTTCATTTTCAAGGCACATCTTAAACCACTTGAAGTCGACCAAATGTTATGTCGATGATAACACTTATATGACGAGACAACGAAAAATGTCCTTATATTTAGATTTTTCCTAAAATAAATATAATTAAAATTTAAACTTAAACCCTAATGATTAATGGGTGATCTGAATGGCCTCTTAGATTTTTTTCCCATCGCGGCGAGATCTATCGTAATTCCATTAGGTAAAACAGCCTTATTTTCCTGATAGTCGACGAAACCTTTCTCGTCTCGGTCTTCCTTGGCCTTGTCGCAAAGAATACCGGTTTCGTAATTGTATTCACGCTTCAACCCATCGGGATCAACGTACCCGTATTTGCCTCGTGTGATGCAGTCTACACCAATGGTCTCTTCCTTGAACGACCCGTCGTCATTTTCGAATCCCCATGTGATACTGCCGTCTTCGTTCTCATCTCTGAACTTGCGAATAATCTGAGCTACAGGTTTCTTCTCCCTCTGGTGCGACTGTGTGTATTTCTGTTGAGGAGCTTTAGCGGGTGACCTGTTAATAGGCTCCTGTGGTCGTGAATACTGTCTAACAGGTTGAATGGGTGCCTCGTCATCTTCAATGAATGGCTTAGGTTCGGGTCTGAACACAGGCCTCTGAGGTCTGCTCGAAAGAGGCTGTAGTCTCACTGGTTGCGGCTTGTTGAGGGGCTCATTCCTGACTGGGTTGAATGCTTGTGGTGCCAGCAGCGGTCTGTATTGTGTGGGCTTGATAGGCTCAAGTGGCTGTCTAATTGTTGACGGAGTGGATTGTGGGTATGGAGATTGGTTGTAAACAATTGGAGGTTTGGGTTGTGAAGTTGTCGTTATGTCGTAATAATCGTTTTGGGGTTCGGGAGTGGAAAATATATTGGGAGAAAAAGCTGTTGGGGTGTTGATTTCCAATTCATCTTCTGGTTCCTCAGTGACGGGTTTTGCAGGCTCGTCGAGCGATTGAAGGCTCGGCCGCGGTGAAGCATCGACCGACTTAAATGAAGGTCTTGCTAATCCCGGCCTCCTTATTCTAGCTGGCCCTGCTGCAATTGCAGAAGCCTGCAGGCGTCCTTGCCTGAAGCCTCCTTGTCTGTGACCTCCTACAGGGATCGCGCCTGGTATTTGTAGCCGTGGCGGAGCCGGAGAGTCATTATATTGAGCATAAGCTGTGATCACACACAGCGTACATATCTGGAATAAAAGAAAATAATATATTAAAGTATTTTTCTCTTCGCATTAACCGCACCCAGTGGGGTGTTAAAATATTGGGGTAAAACGAAGTTACTGTTTTATTTAAGGTTTGGTGAGATATGATCATCACTTAGATATAAGGCCGCTTCTACTTCGCATCCTGGGAGAAACAAACTCTCAAAATACTAAGGAGCCGTTACGAATAACCAATGAGGAAGTGGCGGGTGTGGTGGTTTAGCTATTTGACTTATTAAAAGACTTTTGTTTAAGCTCAATTTGACCAAAGGAATTTATAGCGCAACCAGTGAACTGGCACACTTTCCTGAGCGGGGGCCTTGTTCACGAGTAGGTAATACGGCTTATCAGACCAACTCCATTTATCCAACTAATATAGATTGTATCACATGTCTTATTCTTATTCTATTGTAAGCGATACAAATGCCTATCTGCGTATATAATTCGATTACGAAACTCTCAGTAGAGTTTCTAAACGGACCTACTTGGTGGGTGCGCGGTACGTACCCAGAATATTTTGAGTTTTGTTGCAGGTAGGTAGAATAACTAGAAGTTAACTCTATTTATAGCTGAATTACGTTGAGACCTCTAAAGCTGGCCACTTTTATTCTGATGTAATTTGGTCGATATTTGCATTATTTCAATTTGGTCAAATCCTGCGGACTTTAATGGTTATGTAAATTCTACGAAGTATTTAGGTAGATATAATTAATTGATGCTAATGTTCTGTTAAATCTTAATTAATGAATTGGTAGCTAACTAGTTTCTACAACTGCATAGGTTGTTTATAAATTGTGTACAAGGACAGCAATCTACATATGCATGAGTGCATTATATACCTAGATCCTTGGTAACCTACTAGCGAATCAACTCTGCTTGGAACGGTTTTCACGACTAGACAGAATCTATAGTTTTCTTTATTAGGTACTATTCATATTTCTCTATTATACCTACACATAAACTTTTCGCGATGACATTCTTAGTAAATAAGAAAAACTCATTAACACAAGCATGTTTCGCATAAAATGTATCTAAAACTCAGAATCGGTATCTGACTATGCTTAGTAGTAGGTATATATGTCACCGGAAAATGGCAAACTCCGTAAGATTATCAAATAATTTGAGAAATTGTAAACTCTCGATAAATTGTCAACTGAACATTTGGAATACTTTTTTACGCATCAAAATTTGATAGTCTATAATCTCTCGAAGTCATTACGAGAAATTGTGAACTGAGATAAAATGACGACCAATCAGAGCACAAGTCTACAATTTATCCGTTTGAGTGTGATAGTAAACCTGGAAACAATGCTCTCATTGGTTTGTTTAGATGTGAACTCACACCAACAAACACCAATTAATGTTTCCAATTTAAGTATTACATCAAAACAGATAAATTGTAGACCAGAGTGCTGATTGATCGCCATTTTATGTCAAGTCCACAATTTCCCGGAATGACTTCGAGAGATTATAGACTATCAAAATTTGACGCGTATAAAAGTAGGTATTCCAAATGTTCAGTTGACAATTTATCGACAGTTTACAATCTCTCAAGTTATTTTATTATCTTACGGAGTTTACCATTTTCCGGTGACATATACATTGATGACACGATTAGCTGAGTGGCTGAACTGTTGCCTGCAGCACTACGCTAAGTGTCACTGTTTCGCGACCCTGCGGACGGCGAGTGTTGAGTGGCACACCGTCCGATCAGAACCAGGCCCGGGTCGACGGCGCGTTGTGTTCCTCGCGCGCCTCAAATATATGTCAGCATAGAAGCCCGCAAGGGAATGAGCCTGCCAGGGTTACGGAATTTGTTCGAAAGAGTCACCGCGGCCCTGGAACGCAAAGGGCATTTCGAGGAACATGAATGGGTTTTAGTCAGTAAGAGGTTGACACTCCCTTCCGCTCCAGCTTCCTCGAGCGGAAGCAGTCATTTGGTGATTTCCCATCGGTAAAAAAAAAGTGTCACTGGTTCGATTACCATAGATAATAAATTTGTCTCCTGGCTTTGCGTCTTATCATCTGCGAGCTTTTCCCAACTAAGTTGGGCTCGGCTTCCGTTCCAACCAGTTGCAGTTGAATTACTAATTACTATTTACTACTACTATTTATTACAGCTATTTTACAAAAGTCGACTTAGCGCTTTTTGTGGAGTGTGTAAGCTACCTTGTACTGATAAGACAGAAAAGCGACAAGGGTAGTAGATGCACGAAGTGAGTGTCACATTAAGATAAATACTTCATTACAGGCATTGAAACCGATAACTTAAGAAATCGCTTTTATTGCCCATTTAGTTCACACTAAATAAGGTTATGGTTTTTATTTATGTATGTCAATCATCTACAATCATATCGTTATTGTGAAATTGTCGGCCGTAAGGTTGTTCAATTGAGGCAGTAACTTGTTGAGTTGTGAACATTGTCGCAACATGCAAATGGCACCTACTCACTCTACTTTCGGAAATCGATGTTCGTTTTGCAATATCAAACTTTTTTTTATTAACTCTCTCACAACTAGCAAGATTATCGAACTCAGTTTTTACTAGGATTTAATAAGTTGGATCGCCTGAATTACGTTGCGTTAAACACGCATAACGGTGCATTAATATTATAGATTGTATCGATCTCCTCGGTATAGATGATATCTACTGAGGTAAATATTTCATACAATTTTCGTAGTTTTACTGTTTTCAGGAAATATTTCATTTACTAAAACAAAATAGTGGCTTATTATGAATATGGTTATCTTATGATACCTACAGGTGCATGAGATACTAAATGTATATTGTCTGTATTAAACACATTACATTGTTCATTACGCTAGAAGAAAATTAAATAAATATAATATAGCATTAGCTTTTAATTGTTTTACAATATGGAAAATTCAGAATCAGGAGAAATGATCTCAGGGATATCTTAGCTACATATATTCGAATCATTAGAATTTTGTAGAAACATTCACTTATGAGGGAAACTAGCTCTGCCCGCGGCTTCGCTACATCCAACATTACAAGGAGCTTGTGGGCACACAATACATTGTGTGCCCACAAGCTAATATGAATGTAAAGTCAAATTATTTATATTTTGAAAAGATATTATCTAGTGTTTAAGGAAATTGAAAACGCACAAAGTTTTCACTCCCCATTTCATATAAGTCAAACTTCTCGAAATTATATGACCTCATAGCGGAAGGGTTGCTAGATGCTAGTTTACAGTAGCCATCGACACTATGTAGTACCTGCCTAGGTTAATGCATAGCATTAATGAAGCGACAAATTGTCCAGCCATATCTACGATTCTTTCTTTTATGAAAATGCATCGAGTATGTGCTTAGAAAACAAGGAAACTCTCGATTGTTCGTCATGGCCGCGAAAGTTGAGCGCATTGTCTGATATAGATTGTGTTGTATCGAAGTGCACGTGCATATTTTCACGTTGTGTGATCAGCATAGCTCCAAGCTAGGTATAGTAGTATAGGTCTATCTCTCCATCTTATTCATTTTATCAGAAATGAAATAGAAGAAATTGCTGAAAAACCTAACATTGACATTAAGTGCCCTGACTACATATTCTGTTGTAAATCACAATAAACTTTGGCGGAGTTTAAAACTGATTTTATAAAAGTCTGACTGACTTACGTATTCAAGTATCTCGGAAAAAGAGCCTTACTATATTATTAATGCTGCGGTCGGTTAGTACTCGTATTATGTGAATGCTAATATGTGCAAATACTGCATCTTGTTATTCTAGACTCCCAGTTTTGTGAAAGGTTTGGCTAAATATCAATTGCGACCACATTTTTGGAAAAAAGGCTAGGCCGTGACTAGGCAAATGTAACTTCGTGATACATGGCATATTCCTAGCAATACATAATAGGTACTTGGTTGTAAAGTATTAAATGCCACCACAAAGTTAAAACAGCACAAAATAAATAGTATAATGATCCTAATCTTTTACTCCAAAATTTCAAAACAATGTGTCAGACTGTCTAGCTAGATTAAAAGAGCGGTTTTTTTTATAAGAGCGCTCAGTTTAGGGCGTGCGCAGACTGATCTGAAAGGAGTAAGGACGCCCGGCGCGCGCGCACTCCGCTTCCGCCAGTCAAGGTGACTACGTTGGAATGGCGAGCCATAGCCACGCTAAAGACCTAATTATTATTGCACTATCTATCAAATGTCAGGTTGCTTCAAACAATCCATATAAAATGTTATTACGCTCAATAATTTATAACACTTCCATATTGGCAATTTGGATGTATTTATTTTAAATGTTAAATACTTTCAAACTTTAATGCACTTATATTTATTGGTAGCATCAACTATATATCAACTACAAAAAATATTATTTGAGGCAGTTAAAATATCAATCAAAAGAAACATGTCATGTAGAGAAATCGTACCTAGATATACGATTTAAAAGTTATTTTTTATTGAAATATTAACTTCAAGAAAACATGACAGGACTACTTATTTCATAAACACTTATCTATTACACGTCTGTATTCATTACTCGACTCGACTACATAACACATAATGAGGGTGACGCAGGTGCTCCAACGCGTTGATGTCTTTTGTAAGAGCGGTAAGAGGCTGAATGAAATGCACTTAAAACGGTCAGCATTCGATACGTTATTGATGGAATACGAGTAGAGAATGCCCAATTAAGTTCGCATGTGTATGTTTATCATATAACTTGTGCATCGTAACCGTCATGCATTGCTGGCGACAATTAAGTGGCCGCGTAAGCGTCTGCCACCTCAATACTTCCATGACCACGTATTATGTACGGAGGGAAACATCAGCAAAAAGCAAGGTTAAGTAAGGTGTTATTCGTTTGTTTTCTGTGAAGATTTCCTTTCAACCACCGCTTATATGGAAAGTGCGAGCTTATGTGGGAAAAGTTATTACGCACCTAACTACCGATATTAATTTATTATAGAAATACTTGCGCGGCAACTATATTGTGCAGTCTATATGAGAAAGCTGTATTAAACTTGATTGATACCTCGTTCCATGGAAAGAAAAATCTAGCATTATTATGAGAGTTGTTTTCTTATAAGGTTGGGTCCACATGTGTAAACTTTAAGTAGTCATGTGTTAAATGGAGCAGTTTAATGTCATAGTCTTTAGCGTGCACTCACAATTTACTCCCCAAAAAGTGGGAGAAAATGATCAATGTCAAGAGATACACTGAGCAAGAGGCCCTAGTCCTCTTGCTTAGTATCAGTGTCAACATAGTTCTGTGCGCCTATCAGTTATCATTTATTTATTTATAGTTAATTAAAACGGCACAGGTCCAATTACATTAATTAACATAGAATTATAAAAAAATAAAATAAAATAAGCATTCAAATAACATACGATACAAAAATTAAATTCAAAGATATACAATTCGTGGATAAAATTATTAATAATTATTTGAGTAAATGGTTTAATAAATTAAATATATCATAAACTGACATGTAACAGTGGACACCCTCGCATATTGTCTGTCACAGAACACCAGACAAGCACGCATTAATTCCTTCCATTCATCAGCAAACACATCACATTCAGGATAGGCAGTCAGTCATGGCTGATCAATCGGTGATACCAGCATTTTCTTCTACGAGAGAGGATGATAGTCTCCGGGTAACGCAGACCAAGCGGAAAGTGTATTAAAACACACGCATATTTAACATTAGCATCATTACTAGCACAATTTGTAACCGTTTAGTGAACGTTTAAAACAACAGGACGTAAAACTTCATTTGCTATGCATATCCGAGGATTTCGTGTGTCCGTGAAATGAAAACGTAACTAATTTTAGACACACACGTCAGTTCTTTTAGCATTTCACTCTGTCGCCACTTACTGGTGAGAAACCGACCTTTTGTCTCGAGGTTTGAAGCCGTGCTCTACTACTAATTAAAAAGTCATTATACGATGGCATTGATGACTGACACCTGTTACACTATGGGACAAGGATTACAAGTTACCATAGACTCACTAATTCTTGGCGAATTTTAGAATTCTGATTCACTATCGATAGAAACTACGTTACACAGCGGCGAGTGCGTTCTTACTCGGACTTTTTGCAGTGAACGGCCACAATTAAATATAACTGTTGAAATAGAACAAGTTATGCGTATCCAAGCCCGTATCTACGTCCAGTGGCTGGGCCTGTCCGCAGTGGGCCAGTGTGGTAACGACACCCGCGAGCCATTTGCCGTAAGTTGCGTGCTTTACGTAATTCAGCTGTTAACATGACAACGACTAACTTGCCAAATTATGTGTTAGTACCAACAATTAGTTCCGCTTGTAATTATTAAGGGCGGTACTTATATCGGTATGTTGTAAGGTTACTGGAGCAATAGACACCGACGCACTGCAGTAATCTGTCACCTCACGATCGACTTCAAGGTTGCCGCGAAATCGACACCTCGAATGCCGACTAGCGCCTGTATGATCGACCTGAATTCTATACAGATATTAATTTACTTGTATATTATTCATTGAATGCTACCAAGAACTTGTTGTGACCAGACATACCTCTAAGTAGTTAGATAATTTAATCAGTCGTATATTTTGCGCGCCTACTTTCACAATGCTTTGTCCTTACAGTATCTTAGAGTATGAGCCAGTTTATATATCGAGGGTGGAATTTTTGTTTGATTTATTGTTATCATAGTATTCAAGGTGAAGATAATTATTATTGTTGGTATGTAAAACAAATCAACAATAATTACTGGAAACGGAAAAATATACTTAATAAATTAAAAATGGTAATGTATAATTTTCAGAAATGAACGTTAATAATCACAATGAAAGGCAATAAATAAACTATAAATAAAACTATTTTCACCTTGAAAGAACTCGGAAGCACTGTATGACACCAATTCAAATTAATTTAAAAAAAATCTAAAATTAATTTGGGTTGGAATGTAATTGATGTAAGCGCCCTTGACGAGGGCACGTCGGAGACTCACCAGTAACACACGCATGATGTCCTGTGTCCAGAGTCACGTCACTATCACGCAGCGAACAACCAACAAATAAAGGAAACGCCTCCCGCGCACGCTATATGAGGTCGCCCACTCTCGCCCTGCGCCCGACGCGACCACCATACCTTATTGCAAGGTGACCAACTGTGAACGCATGCCCGAACCACGCGAACCCGGTCAAATGCACCACTTTACAACTCGGCTGCGCTAGCCGCGAAGATACCGCTAAACGATCTAATTATTGAAAAATCTATTGTCTCAATTATTTGTATTCATAACGCGAATTGTAACATTATTTTTATTTAAATGATACTATTTTCATCGAGACAGTTTGACATTCAAATATTTATCACGCAATCTTTTCCACCTACGGCTATGGATGTTTCTTGCCCTATAGTTCTCGCGAACCGGATTGGATCTGTGCCACCAGGCCCACCAGTGCTATTGAATGGCATAAAATGTATGAGGTAAGCTTCTATTCACGCCCATATCGAAGCTACATTATCTAGGAATGCTATTGGATCTCCCTGAGAGCTTCACTACGAGCTATTTGTAGTAGGAACATAAAAGGTTATCATAACGCAACATTAATTTTAATTTCCAAAGAAGGGAAATATGCGTTAGGTTTGTAACAGTTTCTGTGAGTCGTTTTGAATATTAAAGTATTGATCACTTAAAAAAAAAGATCTGAATAAACACGCATTAACTTCGTAAGTCTGTAGTTCAAGAAGTTGTTGAAGGTTACATTTATTTATATTATGAGCCGTATCCGCCATGCATTCATATCGAGATGCAGTCATCATAACATGAGTTCACAACGCTTGATAATGATTTTGCATTTTTAAGGCATTGCTCTAGATTTTGGTAAGAGATTGAACATATTATGTATTACAATTAATTATTTTGTTGAAATTATGTAAAACGTAAGAACACATAAACAGTCGTAGATTTTATGGGAAGTTATAAGCTCTGGGCTTGGCTAGTATGTATCAGCCTGGCCTAAATGTCTATCAGCTAAAATTATGAATAAATAATTACAAAATGCACACATGCATATGTAAAATCATGAGTTTTGTGGGCCAGTTGCTTAAGTTACATTTGTAATGTGTCTTGCTCGACCTCAAAATGATCTAAAGTTCATGTTTAATGAAACTAATGTCATTATTCCAAACTATGCATTTTTATTTACATAACCTGTAACAAATGGTCATGAAGGCAACGTGTGTACTTTACACAGGCACAGATTGATCGAATATCAATATTTTATTTCATACGTCGCCAATCAAGTAATAATTCTAGTAGTCAACGGTTCTTAGATTGGTATGTATTGGCCAAGAACCCAAGAATTCTCTATCCGATCCAAGTTCCAAGATATCCGATTAGCCTCGTCCCCAGTGGAGTTATTGTGCTTTCGGTAACACAGCATGCGATATGCCAGGTGTGGCAACGTCATGATTGTTACTTTTAATGTTTAGTGGTTAATGACATTGCTATGCTCGCATTAAATGGTATTGCGCAATGTCAGCGCTGTGTTTAGAGTCAATATACAGATGTTGAAAAGATAGATAGTTAAGAAGTGGTCTAAGGCACTCTAAACTGCCAGGGTTGTGGAATTTGTTCGAGAGTGTCACCGCGGCCCTGGAACGCAGAGGGCTTTAGAAGAAACACGAATGGGTTTTAGTCAGTAAGAGTCTGACACGCCCTTCCGCTCCACCCAGAGTGGAAGAAGTCATTTGATGAAAAAAAAGGCACTTTTAAAAGGTAGGGGGTAGGGACAATCCTGAAATTCTGACAACTGGTACCAATAGTGGTGTTGTGTAGCAGTCGCCCCATGGGCTAGTAGCCCGATCTGTTCACACTGGGAGCTAGCTGAACTAGCTTAGGAAAAGGCCAATACACCTACCTACATGGCACTGGTCACTTTTCATGAAGAAGGAACAAACCATGACCACCAAGTTTGCTCAATGCACATCTAAACTAATAATAAAGCTGAAGAGTTTGTTTCTTTGTTTGTTTGAATGCGCTAATCTCTGGAACTGCAGATTTGGAAAATTCTTTTTGTATATGATAGCCACATTCATGAGGATTGCTATCGGCTATACGAGAACGGGGAAAAAAATACTGACGCGGGAAAAAACAGGATATGCGGGTACGAAGTCACGGGCAAAAGCTAGTTGGTTATATAATTATACCGTTGGAAGCTGCAATAAGTTGCACCTCTACACAAAGTGTCATTCTGTGGACGATAGAGATTGTCGAATTGCCAAAATTTTTCCACTTTGCATTTTGTTAGCATGCGCTAAATGTATGGGATTGACATACGTCACTTACGTCAATCTCATACATATTTAACTATTACTATACTATCGCCGGTAAAATATTATGTCACTTTGTCTCGACTCCCAGATTTGCTCACAATGTTTCTTTTTATTGATCCATCTGATTCTGGACATTTTATAATCCTCCCCTAAACATCATAACAAGCGTTTTTTCACTGATCGCGTCCGGATGACGATATGTTAAATATAGGTTTCGATAGCAGTCGAACATCTCATTGTTAAGCATGTAAGTCAGATGACGACGGTGGAGTCATATTATGTGCTGGTATGTTGCAGGATAATGCATTTGGGGTGTTACATCAGTGCTGTTTAACTCGTCGCAGTCGAGTCACGCGCTGCCAGGAAAGTGTATCGGCAGCATCACTACACTACACAAGTGAGAGTTACCGTGGCCATAATAGTTCATTCCCCGCGCCGCGTCGCTGTACACATTACAAGCTCGATTTAATTTTCCGATGCTGGAAATGTGCAGAGGAAAGTACGTGAATGTGTTATACTTAATTGTATCCTGGTCGGTAAATACGTTTATAGTTTATATGGCAGTGATGATGAGATTGCATATAGATGCAATCTCATCATGGTTTCTACAAAAAGACACCCAGGTTAATAGTAACCTGGGTGTCTTTTTGTAGAAACCTCGCGATAAAGTTTCTCTGAAGTTTTTAAAACTACTTCTGAGAATACCTAGAATCAGACTGTACTTCAATCACCAGAATGTTAGGAAAGCGTAATTCATGATGGCAACAAGCGCCACAAAGAGAATCAGAATAAACTTAAACCGCCAATATAGTTAGGAAAGCGCCAGTCATGATGCCAACAACAATATATCCCTCTTCTCACGACAGTGCATTGTTAAAGACTGGTGTAACTAGTACGTAGGAGACTCAATGTCAGTAATGGGCGTTTACTGATCGACATGTAGTTGAAATACTATTTACTTTTAACACCTAAGTAATTTAAATATTAACTAACTATTTATATTTACGAGTAGTAAATCTTAAAACATTCGTATTTAATAATATTATATATACATACGTATAATGCCTAGCCTTTTCCCAACTATGCTGGGTTCGGCTTGCAGTCTAAACGCTGCTGAGTACCAGTATTTAACATGGAGCGACTTCCTATCTGATCTCTACAACCCAGCTGCGTTTATGTAAAAATCTCAATCAAAGTTCCGTTTTTATTCTCCCCTGCATTTCTATCCACCCCGTTTTACGGTATGGAGGAATCTCGGTATGTTAAGATCTCTCGGTAAGCGTTGCTTAACCTTGAAGATCGGTCAGTTAGGGTGTTATCACTTAGTCACGAGCTCCTCAAATTTTAATAAATAGAGGAGCTACGCACGAGGTACGTTTACGTTCATTGCTGTCATCCGGAAACGTGCTCAGAGGGATTAGTGCGAGTTTTTTAACGTACTCGATCATGCTATCGTAAACGTTCGATGTCAAATTCTAGGTAAAAAAATAGTTTTCTGTTATAGTCACCTGACGGCGCTTATTCAGTTTCAATTAATTGGCGTTTACCTACGCGAGCGCGATCGAGAACGTTAAAAACTCGAAATAAGGCCACAGGAGACTTCACAATGAAACTGGTAATAATTTTCACGCAGTGTCAATAAGTCGGCGAGAAATATTTTGATGACTGATATGTTTTACATAAGCTTTTTGGAAAATGAGATCAAAATAAACGCAACTTTGTCTATTCCTGTCTCCTATGTCACATCGTACCTTTTTCTATAAACAGTTTTGTAATAATGTGTTTTAAGTAAATACATTATGTATTAGATTACTGTTGTGTAGTAGGTACATTACATACGTGGCAAGCGTACCACCGTGGATGATACTTTGTGATTGATAGAAAGTGGAACAATCTTTCCTTTGTCTGAATGTATTTCTGAGAACTGTTTATTTTACTACTTCTTTGAGACTCGATAGTGAGAGAAGTGAAAATTTCATATTATTCCTGTTGTCAATTTATGGGTTTCCTATTTGTCTTTATAACAAAAGCTGAGCAGGCAGATGGTCTCCGCCAGAAAGCGTTGAAAAATTACTGACTATTCTAAGAGAAACCTAGATCTGAGATAGTAATTACACTTCAAAGTAGAGATTGGGCTTAATTACCCATTGCGTGCAGCCCATTGGTTTCCTAGGTCTGTATCACCGTAGGTATATTATATCACCATACTTCAAGAGCTATTAGAACCAATTGTTGCCTAAAGTAGTTCAAATTCCGACAGACCGATGAAGTAGGCCTCATAGAATACGTCTGCCACCGTTCAATATAAACATTGTGCATGCTTATTACACATTTAAACGCTTGGCATAATTTCACATGTGATTCCCAGTACTAGTGACTGAGTTGCCCGACGCAGCGGTATGAGCAAGTCGCCCGACTCCGTTATCCGTCCTGCATCGCCTTTTTCAATGGCTTTCTGATTCGACACGTATTCTATTTGCCACCACAATAGGACCTGTCGCGAGGTCATATTCATATCGGCTAAACACTATGCATCTGGGTTAGTGTACAACAGGTGAATGACCAGAGAAATTAACTATGACCCGTTGATACTCTGCCACGAAGGATAAACGATGGTATGCAATAACAATTTTCTGAAACGATCAGTGGTTTGGCAAGATATTTATCTTTCGCCTTGAGGGTTCAACGAAATCAAAAGTTTACCAATGAAGAGTTTGGAATACAATAAGTAACGAGTAAGATAAGATCAGAGTGGCTCAATGTTTACATCCAATGCAAGCTTACTATAATAATGCAGAGCTTCGGATATATTCGTGAGCTAAGAAATCTTTTGTCATTGTGATATTGAATAGCGCTGTGTAAGAATGAGCGATGTCAGTCATAATCAAAGCGTTAAATGTGTTTGTTTGAAATGTCCATGAGTCTGTTGAGCACCTCATGAGTACGCTAGTCACGCCTACCATGACGCCTGCGCTGGCCACCGTTACCGACATTTTGTAATGGCCACCGACTGAGGGACCGCGGCCCTAGACGAAGGAGTCAATGTCCCGACGATACACTGCACTCGCAGGGCACCTGTCATTTTGTGTGCAACCACATGAAGCCTCGCGGAGTCGCATTCGAACAGGCAATTCTTCTTCATTGCGGTCGCGGCTATCTTCTGGCATAGTTACAAGTTATGTAACACACATGCGGATAATCCAAACGATGTGCATCGTATCGATTAATCAAGAGGGCGAATAAACAGACAAATATTAAAAATTATTAGTTTATTTTCGAATTATTACAGGTTGGATGTAATTTATTAATAATTTATTTAATTAAACGATTCAATGTTTAATAGAGACAGTTAAAGTCATTAAATGTTTTACATTGATTACCAAATAAGTACATAAGCCAACATTAATGGAAACGTCATTTATGTCTACTGATGGTAACTTTATGTTAGGTAACATGAAACTATCGGGTCTACTTAGGTTACTTAAATTACTTAATGTTAAGACAATAAATACACTAATTGGTAAGAAATACAGGTACATACTTCCCTAATTATAATTTTAAGAACTGTACAATTAACTAAGTAGACGCGTAAATGTATGTAGGTATAAACTTGTGTTGTTTTTGAGATAGTCTGGACTTCTCATTTATTAATATGAACTCATTTTTTTTATATAAAATTTAGTAATTTGAAAGAATGTGTCTGCTCCTTCATTTTATCGTCAAAACGATTAAAAAGGAGTACAGAATTACCTACTCCTGGTATTTTCTTTCTCCTGCTATTTTTGGTTATTATTAGGTACATTATAAAGGTTGTGTGGTTATAATAAAGCATTACAATAGATATTATGTAAATATTATGAAATACATTTCATACGGTCATACCGTTAATTTAATTTGTAAGTTTATGAAAATTAACCGTTGCCTTTTAAACATTTTTAACGTAACACGCATATAAATTAAAGTTACAGTAATAATTTGGTGCGGTCATTGCATATTGTTAACTAATACATGTTTCATTTGGCATTTTGTAGTAACGTAAATAATGTTATATATTTCAAACTTTTGTAAGCATTGTATAATATGTCATGAATACTTCATTTCTAGCCGGTCAGGATCACATTACGGCAATATATTGTACAGCTATCAAATTTGACTTTATTTGATTTAATTCATTTTTCTTTAATTCAATCATTAACGATGTATTAGATCCTTGTCAATTCAAACCCCAACTAAATAACGATCTGCGACATGTACCTAAGGATAACTGAACATGTCTCTCTGTTTTTCAAAAAGCAACCAATCCAGTTTCTCTTTGCAGAATAGGGAGACTACCTGTAGAAAAATTGGTCTCATGAAAAAATGTTTCCAAGGTACAAATCTTAGTAGACCCGAGCTGGTCCGATAAAGCCATGGAAGCATTCCAATAAAGTAACATGATAATATAAGATGAACTGATATCTCCTAAACGTTGCTAAATAAGCATGTAACCAGTCAGGTGTCCGGTATGATTTGAAATATGATTTCTTAACCTCATTAAATTGAACCAATTCACATGATTATAGTTTTGCTACTACCTATTGCTAACTTCCACGTTATTTATTGACTGTATTTATTTAACGACATACGGTAACATTTAATTAAACGAACACTCGTATCTACTTAATTGATATTTTAGGGAAGTCATTGAGTAATTACATCTAACTAGATACTACCTACTAATAAAATATTGCTCAGAGACCTACTTTTCATTAGTTAAGAATTATTGCTAGTTTAAATAGACTCTTTACTTAATCTAGTTTCTTAATTAAATTATCTACAACACTAATTATTATGATACTGCATTGTCTTACATACAACCTACTCACAGAAACATTTTCCATGATATGTTATTATTCAAACATTCGTCATACAATCTACTAAAAACTGTTAATTAAATTCGAAAAAATCTCACTATCACTGTCCGTAGCACTTTGTACAAATGTTATGATCTACACACATTGGTAACTCTCTTATTTCACTCTTATATGCTGCTAGTGCCCTCTTTCGTCAGTGATTGTAAACGTTCCGTTGCACGGCGAGTTGGTGTCGAACGCGGGCCTGAAACAAAACACGACGTTAGTTCATATAAATTGATCGTAGATCTAGATGGCGCTACTTGTACCAGTTGTACTGGAAAAGCGCTGTGCTTGTTGACTTCAATAACATCTACATACGGAAATTGCAGCGACTGCATGGGACACAAGGATTTTTCACACCTTGACCTGGTTGTAGCTCCTGCGACAGAGAGCTTAACGTGCGTATAAAACACTAACGCAACAGTCAACTACCTTGCTTTATTTATAGAAAGGACACATACTCCGTGTTTTCTCAATATACTGATTTCCGCGTAACTTTCACATTATGGCTTAAGTAATTAATTTTACAATTTAAATGGCAGTAGGTGAGCTAATGATAGTATCTATTAGGAGCACTATGAACCATCTAGGTACAACTAGGACAGCGGATAACTACATAGTTCAAATAGCATTGTCTCTGTCATCGGAAAATTGCAGACTCCGTAAGATTGTAATAAATCTTTAGTAGATTATAATTTCTCGATAAATTATGAAAGAATCGTTTTGTATACAATAAATCCCATCCAAATTGAATAGTTTGCAATACCTATATCCGTGTCTTATGAAGAAAAATTAGTTTACAATTTCACGCGATATTTTACAATCTTACGGCTTTTGCAAAGTTCCGGTGACATCACCAATGGAATCTTGGGAGATGTTTGGTCAAGTGGACATTGCATGATGATGAAATCTGACAAATATATGAGTAGAGCTTTCTAGAATACTGCGTTTTTGCGTGCGTCACTGACTCGGCACATTTTTTTTTAAGATGAGATTTTATTGTTCATACTTAATTGACCACTTTAAATTAATTTACAGCATAAAATGAGCGTTAGATACAGTGCATTTAGGATTAATTAACCAACGATAAGAAAAAATCGGAAGAGGATTAATTAGCATGCTCTTCGTCTATGACGGGATTCAAGTGCTTCAATTAAAATTAATGTCAAGTCAAATTACGTGTATCAAAAAATAGTGGTGATAAGGTATGTCTGGTTCTGGACCCATTATCTAATGGATAGAATAAATGGCTACCGATTTTCTCAATTAAGTTTGCATTTTACTTTGCCTAGAAAAATCTTATCAGCCCGTGGGTCAGTTTTTTGTGAATTTGGCATTAGTTTCATATGTAATATTTTTTTTTTTATTACATATGAAAAAAAAGCATATCGGACTTGATACCTAAGTACAATCCTGAATAAGCGTTTCTTGTTAGTGATTCAGCCTTTCGATGCAGTGATTATCCTTTAAAACCTGCTGCATTTTATAAGATTAATTCAATGTATTTCCACGATACGATTCAGTTTTCATCGATGCCATAATACGCATAAACTTGTGTACCTACAATGTTTAAACTGGTATAATTCTGGATAACGATTTCAGGATTCCACGAATACTACAAATACTTCTGAGCTCACTGGTTCCATCGTAAACTGATTGCTTACATCAAGGTTAAGAGCGGGCACATCAAGAATAATAATAAAAAACCTACATTTTCTTGTCGGTCACCGGCTTTTCCTCAGGACGAGAGGTATCGGAAAGGAGCAACACTATCCCTCCGCCTATCGCCGCCAGCGCTGCGATCGTCACCATCGGCAGGTGCTCGTTTATCATCGTCTGCGAAATAAATATTAATCCAAATTAAATGGTCGTCGAAGGGTAACTTTCCAATTAGTTATAAGGATGCAGGAAGTAGTTTTTGCATTCGTATGTGTACGGTTTATTTATCATAAAAACTTGTAATTGCATTTTTTAACATTCCTATGAGATAAACAGCCTCGCACAAAGCATGTCTGCTCGAAACGGCGGAACATAAAAACAGGAAGTATCGGACTGCAAGCTTCTGTTGTTTATTTTAATAAATTAAAAAATAAGTCATAGTGATTAATGTTTTTCTTACCAGTCTCCATAAGTACGGAATGCATATAAGCGCTAGGCCGGCGGCTATCTGACTGGCTCCCACGCCGAGGTTCCTCACCACCGTCGGGTATAATTCGACGGTGAATATCGGCATCATCATATTCGTGGAGCCGATAGCGAACTTCCCGATCATCAGGCACGCGATCATTATCCAATCGTCTTTGAACGCTATCGACAGCAACTCGCTGGCGACACAAGCGAGTCCGCACGCTAGCATGCTGATGAAGATTGGAATCCGTCTTCCTGCCTTCAAGAGGATCGGGATGCTGATTGCTATCGCTGGGATTTCCACGACCGCTAAGATTATAGAGGTTACGTGTAGATTGCCCAGGTTGAAGTTACCAATGTTAAGTAGGAGTCCATAATACGCAATGGTCATACAGAACCATGCCAGGAATAGGCATATCGTCCTCTTTCGCAGAGCTCCTCGGAACAGCATCATGACGCTGGGTAACTCTGTGGTCTCCTGTGTTTTGTGCAACATCAGCAATTTGTCGATGTCTGATGGCATTTCTCGCTTATTGATCCTGGCAGCTTTCTCTAATATTTCCTTCGCTTCCTGAGTCTTTCCCATACTGAGCAGCCATCTCGGTGATTCTGGTAGAACGAACCTGAAAAAATGAAATATTATATTTATTTTATATTTAGAAACCTTGATACTTATTTCTTTAATGCATAGTAAACCTACAGTGAGTAACATAATAACAACCCAAGACTATGTTTCACGTTACAGAATAAAATTATTGGCTATTTCAAACAGTACGGTTTTATTGGCAGCAACGCGACAACAAACTAATCAAATAGGAACTTAGTACTAAAATTAATGGTTCACTAAATGGATAAATATAAATACTTTTGTTGGGCACACATTTCTAATGACCTACAAAGAAATTATTACCATAATGCAAGCAGCAGACATCCGGGCACAGACAGGCTCAGTTGCAGGTCCCTCCAGTTGGGCATGAGTAGAGACAGTAGCGTCACAATAAGATACGCCAGAGGTAACCAGAAGAAGTTGCACACTCCTGCGATGGTCACCCACTTCCCGCCCACCAGTTCGACGGACAGGACGAAGGCTGCGTAAACCACGGACACAGACACGAAGCCCATGATCAGCCTCACCACGACGTATTGCACGAAGGACCGAACCAATAGTGACAGGATGGCTAGCGAACTCTGTGCCACCATCATGCTCATTAAAATGCGTTTGCGGCCGAATCTAGAATGTGAGAAAATACAAGAATTCGTTTAATTTAATTCATTTAAACTGGTATAATAATGTCTTTTCGTCAAGATTGGCAAAGCATTCAATAATTTTCTTGTTTAGAATCTACATATCTAATTTAAAAGTTTGCTATGTTTAAGGTTCCAAATTAATATGGTTTGTTTTAGCTTAAAGCCATATATTTATAAAAAAGACTCTTTACTGGCATCCTAAGTTTCTTTTTACGAAAATTGGCTTTTTCTATGGATTTACATGAATGACAAAAAAAGTTTTGTTAAATGTTGGAACGCGTTAAATACTGGCTGACATAGTAGTAAAAAATAATGAAAAGGCATAAATATTATTTTAAAATAAAAGTTTTCAAGTTTTTTATGAAAAGTGGTCTGCTTTTGTGGTATGTAATTCGACAAAAGGTGTATTCAAATAAGACATAAATACCTACTTAAATGATAAACTTTTTATCCAAGTTTTTTTTGTAAAACTACACGGTGATGATGGACAGGAAATTAATTAATGATTAATTTCCGATTACACCGTCGTAAAATTAACTTTTATCAACAAAGGCTCCGTAATTACTACATCCTAACGCTGCCGTCCGTACTACCGTCCGACTAAAACGAAGGATTCATTGTAATGGTGTATTGTCGTACCTGTCTGATATCCAGCCTCCGACCACTCCTCCGACTCCAACGCCCACCAAGAACACGACTTCAGCCAAGCTCGTGAGATGAGCTCTGTCGCAAACCAGGTTCCATTCCGAAATGATGGTATTGCCCACTTCTGACCTATCATAGTCCCACTCCGTGCATCTTTGGAGGGCGTCTATGATTGGGGCAGTGTGGTTCAGAATGCTTTCCACTGTCACCTCTGAAGTAAGCGGTCGAACAGAACATCTGTCCAAAGGCTGGCTATAATTTATCCACTCCTGTATTGTCAAACTTGATAGGTTTTCCGGCTTTCGACACCAGAAATCAGTCGCCTTAGCCTGCAAATGAGAAGGCAAAATTAAAGAAAAATAAATATAAAAATGCTCATTATATAACAGCCAGGTTCGTTAATCGCATTTTAAAACATTTATTTTTTGGCATTTGATCACTTATAAGGATATAAACGTGGACGTCTTTCGGCTGATATGATGAGGGATATATAAAGATTATATTTCAATTATGCAATAATATTAATTATAACATTGAAGAAAATGTTAGTAACTGATTAATAAAAAATAAAAATAAGGTGTTTTGATATTGGAGTCGATAACATTAAATATTTGGTCGGTTTTTATCTATTTCATTTAATTAAATGGCAGGACCATTTAATTTAGCAATTATTAGTAATGATGAATCTTCGTGTATCCTAACCCTTGTTCATATTTGTAACCTACCCTCAAAAACTTATAATCGATGCACTGTATTTTGTAATACGTCTAACATGTAGTTTATTTTTGTAATATGTGTAGATTTAAATATTCTCATGTAAGTGAATTGTAATTTTTATGAGAATAAATGATCTCTAACCTCAATTGTAGATTTTTCAAATGTTATTTACGGAGCAAGGTTATGAACAAAATGGCTATTTTATTTTAAGCTAGTTTTTTTAATTTATTTGTCCAACCCATCGAACATTTGGAATATTCTCGGTCTTTACACCGTACCATAGACTAGGAACACAGCAAAAGTAATATCTTTGACATCCTGTTTTTGTTAGCCTCATTAAATGACTGAGCTACTTAAGGTACATCCCTTGAAGACTAAAGTGAGGAGCAATAATGTAAATAAAAATAATATTGGGTTATATTTACTATAGCCGAAGCTTCACACTGTATGCGGTAAGCTTCAGCTGTAGCCCAACAGAACCAAAGCAGCAAACTTTACGCAGCTCAGTTATTTTATAAGACTCGGCACTGCTGGACATAGGCCTCCCCCAAGGTTTGCCATAATCGCCACGCTTGGCAGGCGGGTTGGCGATCGCAGTGAAGCTGTTGCAATGCACAGAATTACAGAGAATACTGCTGCCCATTCTCTAGTGAGTCCCTTAGTTGCCTGTTACAATATCCACGGGAAGTGATAGGATGGACAATTCTTTTACTTCAGACACCATACAAAACCGCACCGCTTGGTAAACGCGAAATATAATGATAGTCATATCATCATGTGAATACTGCATTCAGTGCATTAAAAACTAAACAAAAACAATATTTCACTTACCGTAAATGTAGGCAGGTAAATGTGGAAGGTGCAGGGCAATGAGAACAGAGACAGCAGGAACGTCATGAGCATCTGCCAGCGGCCATACTTGCCGATCACGTCGGACACCACGTCTGGACCATCGTCCTCCACGGGCGACACTGCCCGACTCTTCTCCTTATTTGTCCCTTGGCTTGGGATTACTGGAAACAAAGAAAAAATGGTTTTGAAAAATAATAATAAAATTTTCTTTTGAGAAGCTGAAAAAGAAAATTTTCAAAAAAAAATGTGACAATGAGTCTTTATGTGGTGTCATTATGTCATGCGTGAATATATTTTCATTTAGGACTCCATGGCCACATAATAAGTTCACCTAGTATTTTCTAATCGTCTTTTTTAAAGTCTCGCGAAATTAATATTAATAATTATTATGATTTAATTCGTTTTATGCAAAATGTGGAAAATCCAACTACGTCCACGTATATTATTAAAATTAAAACTCAATTGCTATTCTCGAAAGATATTTTTTTCTATTTTCTGCATCTAAGCCTTACTAGAACAATAGCTAATTATTTAATAACCCCTGAAATCATCATGCAAGTAGGTAAAATATAAGCTACCTTATTGCGGGAGGAAAAATCATATTTATCACGAACGTGTAGGTAATACGAGCGTCTAATTCTTCAAGTGTACGGTCGATATACAGGATTAATTACTCTTTAATACCTACGTATATAGAGTATCTTTGTTACTCGAATAATTAATACTTCTTGACGTTATTTAATACCAACAAATCCAACGAATCGAGTTTCGTAACGCTAGCGCTAACATGGGCTTTGTAGTTTTTTTATCGTCTCTTTTAAGAAATATGTAATTGTATATCGTACACATATAGACAGTTATGTCTGTAATTAATATAAATTCATGTACTAAGAGAAACTACTTCCGACGAGTGAAGGCTGTATTGCAGCAGTGAATGATCGTTATAACACCGATATGAGCAGGTTATCAGTAGGCGTAAGGCGGTAATTAATAAGATTAGGATTTAATTACAGATCATAAAACAAAAAACATATTTGAAAACGATTAAGTTTCTAAACATGGTCAAGTTCCGTAGTTTCAAGCCTGAAAAGTTTTATTTATTCGCACTTGAAAGAAAACCAGTGGTGTCCGAGTGCATAAAGTATGTCTAAATGACTTTTAAAGCTCAATTAATGCTCGTCTCGAGTCGCGTGCGCCGGGTTGACGCTCCACGTGCTTTTCTCGCAAGCATTTCGCGCGCTTCACAATTATCAACAGACACATGCGCCCGCGCCGGCGCCTTGACAATGATCTTCACATCATTGCAACTATAACGAATGACCCACTGCTACAGAATCGATGTTAATTTTAGCATAATTAATAATATCTTCATTCATGACATTCGTAATAATAGAACCTTTGAATATGATAATACTGACAAATTAATATGCATTCATCAGTTTTGCGGTGCATTCGTAGCAGCACGTTACATTACTAATTGATTCTAATGAATTCTAATTAACGTGTAATACTGATATTTACGAGCAAGTACTAATTTAATTGTGCGAGTTTTGAATATTCCTTGTTTACTGAGACAAAAACTTGTTCAGAAGTTTTCATGAAATATTTAGGCGCGAAAGGTCTTAGAAATAAAACAGACGCCGTTCAAGGCCCGTATCTGTAAACTTTACGGGTTATTGTTCTAGGTCTGATAGGACACATCAATTTCAGTGTTATATATCTGACGTAGTGTAAGATTGTGTGCGTAGTTTTACAACATAAACTGGAGAGGCGTCATCCGTTTAAACATTATTCTTCATCTCGCGGACAGCGAGCTGCATTCGGGGCCAAGGCCGGAGGGCATATCGATTACGTTTATCGCGATTTGCATGGCTGACTAGGCACAACGAACGAATTGCTTTTCATGCAACAGTTACATATGAACCTTCCTAACTCCAGCACCACTGGCCTCGCTATACTGCGTGTGGAACAAGTATTAATTAACCGAAGCCTATTTAGAGCCGTCACGAAAGCTGCTGAAAATATTCAATTACTTGTGTCTGAAACATTTCAGCCTCTAAGTTTTAACGATTGTTTTAAGTGTTATTTGGAGGTTAATAGCTAGAAACTTTTACTAGGAAGCTAGCCAGGATTACGTGACAAATAAAGTCGGACCTTCAAAATTAAGTCTAGGAAATATTTCCTAGACTTGATTTTGAAGGTCCGACTTTTCTTATCGTATTCTGACATGCACTACCGAAAAAAAAAACATTACGTACTCTATCTGTATTTCCAACCAGTAAGGTTCAAATACACGCAAGAAAAAATGAAGGGCTGTCTATCAGATTGCTTTACATAAAACTAGAATTCTACAACGAAAACTAAATCGAAACTCTCACAAAACGCCCGTTTCATTTGATATGACATACATTTCAGTTGTAAAAACTTTTTTTAAGTTTTTTAATTTGCCCCCCAAAAAGTGACCCCATTTTCAACATTTATTTTTTCCGTAACACATCCGTGTTTGGGTCACAGAAAATTATACGTATACCAAATTTCAACTGAATCGGTTCAGTAGATTCGGAGAAAATCGACTGTGACAGACGGACAGACAGACAACCGAGTGATCCTATAAGGGTTCCTTTTTGTTCATGTAGGGGTTCGGAACCCTAAAAATAAAATGAATATCCCAATGGATGATCATACCACCCTTGCCACCCTTCGTAATAGCAGCGTACTTGGCAGGGTTCGATCCTTTCTTCACTATCATCACCTTCTCTCGTGTATGTTATTTCATAAAAGTGTGCATTAGGTCCATGCTAATAGGTTGATGAATATTGATTGATCTCTTGACAGAAATGTAACGCACGACGGCTCAATTGTCCGTCTAGCGTTTGTCTGTCCTTCTGTCATGGCTATAACTGATCCTCGTGTGGTCTATCTAATCATTTCAGTTTATTTTAATTCCAATTGAAGGAGAACTAACAAAGATTTATATCTTAACTCGGCGTACAAATTAACATACAAGCTTTTTGTTTAATTAGGCAAAATGTTTCAGTAACGCAAAACACTACGACGTAGAAGCGTATTATTTCGGACGCGAGATATTTGGGATACGAGGTAAAGATTATAGTTATTCGTTATAAGGAATCGAGTAGCTGAACGAATTTCAAATGGGATTGTAGACGTCAAAATCATACAGACTTCTAAAGTGAATGGAGACACACTCGAGGCTAAAATCTAGTTATTTATTATAAACTTTGTTGTACACCTCATAGTAAAACCAGGACAAACATTTATAAAAACAAGTGTACAATGGGCGGTGTTATCGCACAGGGCAATCTGAATCTGAACAAAAGGAGATAGATTTAGGGCTGTCAGTGTACAAACGTTCTAAATAATACGAATTAGACATAATCATACAAAATACATAAATAAAATACCAATTAACATACTAATAAATTAATATCAAATATATAATTGAGAAAGGAGAGGAAAAATTAGAGTGAAAAGTAACGCTCCTTCACAATTTTTTAAACGCTGGTAGTGTTTGAGCTCGGCTCACTTCTGTGGGTTATGCATTCCACAAACGAGCTGCTTGTATACTGAAAGATTCGTCAAAGAAGGAAGTGGGATGCATACAAATAATTAATTTTAGGTTTTCCGATAATTTCAAGGACCTAGAATATGGGTCACAAAGCTAAAAGCGTTGTTTAAGGTAAAAGGAGGTAGCTGGCATCAGCATAGTCCAGGATAGGGACAAGAAGAGATTGTTCATATGTGTCGCAATTTTAGTAGTGATGGGAAGAAAACTGCGAAGGCGCCTCAGAGAGCCCGCTGAAGCAAACAGTCTACGTCTTATTTCCTACAGTTGTATGCAACTGTAGGAAATAAGACCTGGACTATGGTCAGGAGTTCTGTCAATATAAATCCCCAAGTTCATCACAACGTGACTCACTGAAATGGTGGTGTTATTAAAAGAAACCCGGGGAAGTTTCGACCAGTCGATCTTAGAGACATCGGGATCATCAGTAATTCCCATTGCGGAAGACTGAATATTGATTACCGGTCTAATTTTCATTACTCCCTCGTCAGAGATCTGTTAAATGACAGATAGATTGTCCGCAGATTGATATAGCCTGCAGTCAATCTAATATGTCCATTAGGCAAGTACACGATCTAATGCGCACTGTCTCCATCAACGCAGGCCACGAGTAAGATGACCATGACCTAGGAAATAGCTACAATACTTGTAATATTTTATCAAAGCGACACATTATACACACACATGCATTTTTATCAGCAATTCTAGTACATCTACTGACAATGACCTGCTTTCCAAGTTTTATGTTTTTCTCAGACTCTGTTGCAATATTGCTCTATTGCGAATTGTTAGAAGTTACCAACTAATCCGGTGATTAACATTTCCTACGGTGGTTGGGTTGCGACGTGTTGGTAATTGAATTGTCCACGAGCGTTTCAATCAATGTGGCTTCTAAAAAACAAATTAATCTCCCCGCAGATGGGCGTGCTTCCTGGTTTACTTTAAAAAAATGTTGTAATCTGTGACCGTTCCACTCTATTCGTCACCTCGTAGTGATCATCTTAACCCAACTAGTGACCTGTTAAATTAAATTTACTGCAGCACGTAGGAGATGATTTCATGTGTAACGCGATAGTTCAGTGCGTTATACTGCAATTTACATTATACTTGCAGTCATTAAATCATTTAGTCTGTTTGCACAAATGTGTTATTTACTAATGGATGAGATGACGTAAGGATGCTGCAGTTAAGGGATAAAGAAGGATTATTGCTATAGCAACACTCATCAAGAACATACGTGGTATCTATTTGACACAAGACAGAATAGTCAGTTTATTTAGACACATAGGTATTGAAACTACATAGCATTTTAGATGCCTACTTTAGAATTAAAATGAAAATTAAATTTGAGTAAAAATATTTTTAGGATCTTTCACAGGTTTTTCAGAGAACAAAAAATGAAAACTGTGAAGCTTTGATTCCGCACCTAATTAAACTTTCACTGACAAAACCAAAAGGCAAAACAATAAAATCGTAGCACAGTAATAAATCGAATGGATTGGATGAAACGGTGTCATGCGTGACCGGAATCAGAAGCGGAAAAGTATTTTGGTCAGCAGGCTAGTGACATATATCATTGTGACGTCTTCTTAGGGAGGACAATGGGTATATCTATCACCAACATGATAAAATCATAGTTTTTATCACGGGCGAGAACAACTGCTCCATACCGCGGAAATCTGGTTTCTCCGGGCAGTAAGGTCAAGTAGCACACTTTGCATTGTCACTTCTTACAAGCCTCGCGTGATCAAACCGAAGACTTTTGACTATGGAACGTGTGGCCAAAATTTTTTGTGTGGCTCTATTTATTCAAACGGTTTTCTATTATTTAGGTACCTATTTTTTACTTATATTTCGTTGAAACGTGACTAATGTACAGTAGTGGTGAAGGGTTAATGTTTCATATAGGACAAAAAAATTGCGAATTATCACCTAAACCATAATTTCCATAGAAGCTGAATGCTTTGTGTGGTTTTCCGCTAAAATATAAATGATGTGCGAAATGTCCTGTGAGTTCCGAAAAGCTGGCAGAACGAGCTCGACGACTATAGACAGGATTCGTCTTCATAAGCCCAAAACTGTGAGGAACGGAAAGAAGAAACGGAGGCATTTGTCGGGACTACACAGTCTAAAAATAGATATAAATGAGTAGCTTTACATAGAGTTATGTGGTGCTAATAATTCGCATAATTTCGAGTCGGCTCGCGGCGGAGTGCGACACGCCCGCGTCTGCATTGGGGGACCTCTCCGGAAGTGAGCGTACTCAATGAAACTGATTCGACGATCCTGCTACCACTCGGTCACTGTTCTGGTTACTCACTTTAATATAAATCATAGTACAGTTACGCATTACTCCCCGAATTCCGAATACTCGTTTATAGATGCGTCTAGTTTTTATAGCGTACTTCCCATTAGTCACATCATTCTTCCCGTATATACAATTCGAGAAATGCTTTGTCGAGCTAATGGATAAGTTGTATTAATACTCTTATCCGAGCAAAACGTTACCAAAACTGCTTTGAGTTTCGTTTGACAAACAAGCGAAAAACAGTTCTTGTTTACGCATGGTGATTTATAAAGATTCATAGTTGTATAATTATTAACATAACATAAAATTATTTTCTGAATCACAAACTTATCACAACATTTATATTAATTAACATTGCAGATAGCGGTAATATCGAAGTTATTGTGGTCATCTCTATTTTAATGTCTTGTTTGTTTGGCTTCCTGGTACGTGTTTGCATTTATTGAATTAAATGATGACAAATGCGTCGTAGACCTTTCGACATATTGAAGTAATACGTAGCAACTTCTCCTTAATAAAGAACTATCGACTAGTTCCGGTTGCAAGGCAAGTACTAGACCGCGCTGAATCAATTGGCCGGGCACAAAGATCTGGCAATGGGCATGCCCTTAACCGATAATTCGCGACGTGAACTTTTCGACCCTCCGGTCGGCTAACATTGAACTAATCAGTGATTGAACTGTCAGTGCCGATCCACGCGATGACTCCAACCGTCGCTCCCTTCCGACTACTGCAGTATGACAATGTTGTTTTGACAAAATTGATCGTTAAAAGAAGCGGCTAACCACTTCTTTCAGCCAGACTAATCTGACTGGGTATTCCAGACAGACATTCAAACCTGTGAGACAGTCATTTGAGAAATTTGTGTCTTGTTACGACAATTTACACTTGTTTTTATTAGGTGCGGAAGCGCTTTCTAACGCACTGGTTCATATAGTAGTCCAAGTAAATCTGATGATCCACAGATTTTATCATTTTGAGTTGGTTATGTCAGTGTTCCTTGTCACTTGGATGGGATCGGCATCATAAACATAGGCAGCGATTGATCAACTGTCAAATAGCGTCAAGTAGCTACCAACAGTAGCTGAAACGTCATGTTTGCCTTTCAAACATGACGTTTCAGCGACTGTTGAGACCGGCCGTAAAACTATTCATGATTTGCTGTTGGCTGTTTAAGTTAAACACTATTAAAAATAATTAGAAAAGGTCCGATGTCGTAGATATTATAACTAACACACGTTATGAGAAAATGGAAACAACAATTATTGGTCCGATTACGATTTGCGCAAGCGCTTGAATATATCAAGAGAGCGTCGACCCTCCGGAGAATATAAAATTTAATTCATCATTTAAAATGAAACACCCGTTTATTGTTTAAATTTACTTTAAATGGTTTCGTTGAAAATTGCACGGAGACAATAAAATACATGGAAATAACTCGTCATATTAAATTGTTCAGACATGATGCTTAACAAGTATTAGGTACGTGGATAGACCTAGTTAAATCTTATTGTTGTTATGACCATACAATTTTCCTTTGTCACGAAAATTACATGAATATTCACATGAGAAATAACATACAATTTTATTGTGTTTCAATATAGTGGCTACTTATGGTTTCAGGAGCGTATAAATTATGGTAAGCACCCTGCGGTTTCAACGCTTGTTAACTTATACAACACCTTCATAAAATCATAAATATAAGTCGGAATGAGTAATTTATTTTTATATGCAAATTTATTGTCATGACCAGACATATTGTAAGCAGTATAAAATATTTAAATGAAGTTTTTTTATTATTTAAGTGTTACGCTGTTAAGAAAAAGCGAAAAAATAACAAATTCGCACGAAAAAACCTAAAACAAGCGTAGCCTTAGTAGACCAATAACCAAATAATAGTACAAGCAATATTTTAATGTATTCATATCGCATTCAGACGTGTCTATTGAATAGGTAGGTCGATAGACCCCGTAAAAAGACAACAGTTTATGGCGTAGAACAACGGTTATTCTACTATTATAATAATAATAATAATATCTTCGACGACCATCTGTCGAAGCTGTCGTTGCGCGGTTGGGTAAAAGGCCTGATACAGAAGGCAGTACTTCTCGATACGGCTCGTATTGTGAGGAGGTTTCTTTCTCTGGAGCCCTAACCACCGGTAGCTTGGACCCTGCTCCCGACACCGGCGAACTACTATTTTTTATATTTTTAAATGTTTTTTTTTTTTTTGTTACAACTGTTTTATAAAAGAAATATTTAAAAATGTAAATTTATATGTTAAAAAAATGAAATAAACGGAATAATAATATAATATCTTGGGACAACTCACACACGGTCATCCGATCCCAAACTAGGCAGAGCCTGTGCTATGGCAACCAGACAACTGATAAACATACTTATATATTTCTAAACACATACATATTATAGATAAATTACACCCAGACACAGAACAAATGATCATGCTCATCACACAAAGATTTGTCCTGTGTGGGAATCGAACCCACGACCTCCGGTTTAGCGGTCAGGGTCACTAACCACTCGACCAACAGGCCAGTCAAAATTATAAAACAACAACATAACAAATGAGCCACTAGTAGGAAAAGTAAAAAATAGTGCTTTGTTATTGTAATGAATTTGTTTATTTTGGACGGTTGGACCACTTCTATCAGCTGCATTGTCTGGCGAACGAATGAACTGTTCCATCATCATCAATCCAAAACAGGATTCAAATGCACATTCTGCGGAATTCTTATATACATAAATACTTATGAATGTATAAGATGTAAAGATTGGTCTTTTAGGGACCATTCGGATTGAGTGACAAATCGAGACAAGCTAATTCGATAATATCACATTAACTTCCGTCCTTCAATTTAGTTTCGAGGGTCCGTAACGAAATGATCTTAGGTACAATCTTGAGTCACTACTTATCTCTCATAGTATTGTGAATCCGATAGTTTGTAACTGCATATTGTAAGTACGGGGAAATTGGTTCCGCAGCTCGAAATCCATGAATTGTTCGCGGTAGAAGATGCCATTAATCATCATAGTCTTACAAGTCCTACTCCTCGGCGTTATGGAACAAGAACATAATAGGCAACACGCATTTATTAATAGAAACATCTTGTGACCTATCGTTATTATTAAAACGTATACTTGTGACACATAAATTAATTAAAAACACATTACATATAAACATTGGACTTATATGCTGGAGCTGCATCTAAACGATCTCATTTTCAGGAACGTAAATTGTTATTTGCGTTGTTCGCCTTTGTCCTTATATTTTATGTCCCGGGAAATATCGCCACGTGGCATCATGGATATTGAAGATAAGCGTGATGAAGAGTGCACTTAAGATCAAAAGTGTACGTTCCTGACACGCCCGTGCACTTAAGTAAGCTGATATTCGAAGAAAACTATCAAGAACCAACTTGTTATTCGGAAAAGAAATCGATTGTAGGTACTTTCGGGGAAGTGACATTTGATCATGAGATTTGTCAAAGCATGGTCAAGGCTCAAGGGTCGGTACCGCGCCTAAACTACTGTTTACTTCCTATTATATAATCGAACGGTAAGTAGGTGGCCAGCTCCTTCGGCGGCTTCTGAATGTTGACCAAAGGACGACAAGTTCATAATTGGCGCTAACCTAGACACAAAACAGACACACTGACCTTTAAAATTAAACCAAACATTAATCGGAACAGACATTACTGTGCGTCTTATGGTTTGGAATTTTGTGTTAATTTATTTATGGTTATATTAAAAATTTATATTTTTTCTAAATATAGTCGAGGTGAATGGAATAACTGCAATCGATTAGGAATATAACAATTATGTCATAAAATGGTGTGCTGAGGCCGAAGATTTACCTTGTGGTTAGGACCCAAAATAAAATGCTAAATCTTAGAAACTGACATTATTTACAAGGACAATATCCGATTTAGAAATAGCATAAGGCCATTAAATCCAATATTGGTCTCAACTTCCTCTCTGTAAGATTTACATAAGTTTAGTGTTTACGGTTTCGCTTTTTTTTCAAGTAACGTGAAAGTCTTTGTGAAAATGATTCACGCAGACTCTATTGGATGATAGTGAGGTGGGAAAAACGTAAAACATGAGCCATAGACACAAGTCTCTCTGCCTGAGGCCTCTCTGCATATCTGAGCAGGCTGTGAAAGAGTCCGTGGAGCGACCCTTTCATTTATTCACACGGCTCTCCGGGGACAGTGGGAATGTCTAAACGAGCTACTTGATAAAAAGAATATGAAACTTTAACAAGTTGTCTTTGATTGCATTGCTTTTTTACTATCTGTCTGTGCTAGAGTCGGTTCGTACTGGGTGTAACGATCGAGAGAGCATCGACTTTTGAATTGTTTTTTGAGCATTTAAATGTTCTTGATGTTTTAAAGTAATAATATGACATCTCAAACTGCCATGTATTCAAAGAATAAAGCTACAGTAAAAAAAAACTTAAAAAATATTTTTAATACATATTGTTTGAGTTCATCAACGAGTCCATAATGAATTAATTAGATGAAAAATGATTACGTCTTTGTTTGTTTTATTAACTGCTTGAAGTTTCCGCTTGTTATCTTCATTAATAAATCGTTGCAATTTAAATGCGATCTTGAAACCATTTGTATTTGCTAGTTTTATAGATTCTTTTAATTCGATCATGAATATTGGTATCTAATGATAATAATTCTTTTCACCGAATTCCCACTATCTTAATGATTTTTAATGCGGTTTGTCATCCAAATGTCTGACTTTTTAAAGAAACCGGAAGATAAAGATCAGGTCTTCCGGTTGGACTAATAAATCCTTGCACTTGACGAATTAGGTAACATCTCTCGACATTGGTATCCAAATTGGTTTTATTACTAGGTACCATACTTAGCTCTGCTATTGTTCTGTTATATAAATCATCATTATATATATCGAGCCATCTTAGTTCGGTTAACGGTTGAATATACTTACGCTTAGATTTATTTACCTAGAGTACTAAAATGTCTTCATTTATTCGAAATTAAATAATTTCCATCAACACCTTTTGATTTAATAAATTAAGCAAAGGCTATTAAATTATTTAATTGTTAAATAGTCTTGATAAATTAAACGAAAAACGTAGGTACAATAAATGAATGGCAAAATGATTAAAAGAAAACCAGTCTTACGAAAAATATGCGATTAATATGAAGCGATGAAAATAAATCTAGAAATATTAATAAATATAGGTACCTACTTCTTTCTATCTTGTATAACGCGGCAAAAAGCAATTTTTTTTTGAAGAATTAAATATAACCTGTGTATGTATTTATAATTACTCAACGATTCCAACACTCTTGTTACGATCAAAGATATACATAGTCTAGATTACCTATCGTGTATAGGTCATCAAGGTACAGTTAACAAAAAGTTTTGGTATGCAGGCAATAAATAAAAATGCCTTTACTAGTCTGGCAATGCATTTTGGAGTATAAGCAAATAATTCAAATGAGAAAAGTCCTATTAAATAATCTAATTACTTTTACTGACTTAACGTGTTTGAATATCCTGGAAATACTTAATAGGTTAATGAGCTGCAAGTTTGCTAAATTCATAAGTAGCTTTAGTTATTTATCGCCTGCTTAGCGATAACATAAATCAATTGAGCGATTTATTTAATTTATTGAATGCTCGTGTATGATATGAACACCTTCATGATTTTAATCAGTAATTGACACCATTGTTTACGAACAAATGTTACGCTAGTTTATTTATTATTTGTTTTGCTGTTAATCTTAAAAAAATATCTTAGTATTAGTTTTTAGGCAACTTAATTTTTTATTCAGGTAGGCGTTTTGGGATTTTCATTTATAACCTTGAGAAGGGAACGATCAAACGAATAAAAACTAAAACCAACAATACAATTTATTTTAGTTATAAAACAATGTAATTTATGGTAGGTAACACCTAAACCTTTTAACGCATAACTTACGTACCTAATGATATGGTGGACTACTATGGTTGATAATTCAGACTGAACCGCAAAACTGATAGTATTTACTTATTTAGCATTAAAACTGTTATATTTTATGCATCGAATTATTTAATTTCATAGATATTTACTGAAATGTGGAAACTTTTAAGTCAAAACTGTCAATGAAAAGTGATCATAATTATGTTGGAACCATAAAAACCAACACGTGAATTTTACGAGTACCTAACCTGCATATCTATTTTTAGAACACAATTATAACGTCTGAACTGAACCATCGAAGAAGACACTCCATTCTAAATAATTTTCAGCCTCAATAATGTACAAGGACATCAAAACCTACATAATAAAGGTATAATTTAGCCAATGTGGTCGGATAGTGTACCTATAATTATGCGAAGTTGCATCAACAATCTTCAAGTGAAGGGCGACACCTAGAAATTGCAGGTTGCAGGTGAACGCGAGACAGGTGAACGGAACTTACGACAATGACAGTAAACGCTGATGTACAGACGCCAGTACATCAAGCTGTTTAACAGTCTGTGTAACAGTCTGTCAAATTTCGTTAATCGATTTTCATGTTTATTTCTAAAGTATTAGGTTCAAGGTTGACTGTGAACATTTTACAGTTTCGGGTAGCTTGATGTGCTGGCGTCTGTACAGTTGGATAAATTAATTGATCATCACCTAGAGGTTAAATGTCACGTCATTAAACGAAAAGGTTTATGTGACTATTTAACATTTAGATGACATTAATTAAGTTTATTTTAGTGGTAAATTATTATTAAATAAGTGTAAAGTAATTGATTTCCCTGACATGCCTTATAAATAAATATATCGTGTTTCACGTTATCACGTCCGCGTGTTGAGTTTACAATGTTGGTAACGCTACGGACACGCTTTAAAACAGGGAATAAATAGCTAAGAGAGTAATTTCTTGCCTACTAATTTGTTGTATTTATCTACGACGAGGAGTAGCGTCTTCAGCTATAGACAAACAGATATACTTTTTGAGTCGGCTAAAAATAAACTAAAAATCATGTTCTTCTGACAAGTTGTCGAGTGCTTATTTGCACTAGAAAGCAACTACTAATTGAAATGATATTTTTCAACTACGAATGGCTGAATAGTTTTATCACACCTCTTGCTCAAAAAGTCCGTCATTGTAGAGTACCAGAGCGAGGATAAAATAGCACATTAATAGAAAAACTAATTTGATATCACCCAGCGTATTGCAAAACACACCAATATTCTCCCAACTAACGCACGACCATCGACATCAAAGGATGAGTCAACTCAGCTGATTCTCTATTCAAAATTCGAACGAGGGACCCTCAAACCTACCTCGTATATAATGGGTCATTTTAGCCCCTTGTATAACAATTTACTATTTTTTTTAAACTAACTTACTTAAAACAGTTTCACTTTCACTTAGTACTAGTATTGAAAGCGATAACACTAGAGTTCAAATCGAAATTTGTTTTATCCTTATACGAAATAAAAAAATACCGTTATCTACCAATAATTATATTCCGATCATTTGTCTGTACACGCATGAAATGTATTTAAAAAAACAATAAATATAAAAACCAATGTCTTTCCTTGCCAAATTAAAAAGTAAATTAAAGAGTAATGGTTTGAGCGTGCGAGTCGTGTTATATGTAGATATTGGGTTGTTCATAAATAACATAACAGCTTTTATTTCCCAAGGGATAAGGCAGAGTTTTACTTATAGAATACCCACATTTTGCCACTTATGTTTTAGTCCTATATAATAGAGCGCGAGGCTATTGCCATCAAACGGCCATAAACCCAGAATCCGGGCTGCTACTGATACATTCCAATGAGAAAAAACATTAACCTGCTTCTGGGGCAGCCGGGTAAAACTCGATGACACTTTACCCGACCCGAGAATCGAACCCAGAACGTTTTTGCGACGGCTAGACAAGACATAAATAAAACGAGACAGACATAAATATATAGATTTATGTACAGTGTTATTGATTGATATGATATATTGACTCTGGTGTTGAATGAATACAAATGATAACCCACTGACGCACATTACTAGTTGATATATAGAAGTTTTTCCTTTACAATTAGTAGATAATGAAAACTGGCCAGTATAAACATGCATTTTTTATCGCAATGTTGCATTTACTGTACTGTGTCTATAAGTGAATAAATTACAACGACGACACGTTACTGCAAATTTGTTCCGTGGTATGACTTCTTCTCTTCTCGACTGCCAAAGATATACAAATGAAACTCGGGATCAACGGCTTAACTTACTTACGAGGCACGGAAGAGTTTCGGGATGCAGTGAATGATTACCAGAGATCGGAATAGGTAGAGTATATTTACCTAATGTTCTTGGAAGTAAGTAACATACAGTTGATATTATTAGTTGGTATTCCTCCTCTAAAATCCCGGAATCATAAACATGACGATTGTATCCCTGGATTTAAGAAATTGCAAGTTACTTATTGCGCTTTGAATACATTTGAACAAAATTATTATATTGAAAAATCTTATTGTTTTTAGAGTTCCGTAACTACTAAAACAGTTAAATTAAATAGCTTTGTTTTCGCACAACTCTTTCGTCTTTTGATTCTTTAAATCAATAATTTGTAACTATGCTCAAAGTCCAGTTCATGTTTTTATAATCCCGGATTTTAATTGTCATGATTCCATGCATGCATTTTACAGGAGGTATTATCAACTCTATGTTACTTACTTCCACGAAAATTAGGTAAATATACTTTACTATTCCGATCTGTGTTGATGACCCATCTACGAATGACCTGTTTATCTTTGGTCCCGGGCGGCTGTCATCCATACACCTCGTAATTTTTTTCGGGAAAATATAGCGTAGGGCTCTAAGCGATGGTGTAGTATTTTTCTATCAATGATTTTCGGTATCGGATATATCAGTACGTCCAAAGATTTTCTTTACCAATATTTTTTCCTGTATACAATATTAGTTTAGATAACAATAGATATGATTGTCAAACAACAATACTAGCATCTGGCACGTTTACGCTGGCCACTATGCACTATATGGATGGCCTGTAAAAACTTTAATGTTACATAGCCATAATTTTATTTATATTATGTTAATCATGATCAAGGGCACTCGCTGTTCAATGTAGAGGTCTTGCTGCGTACGAGTTTATTACTATTGACATTGAAACAGTTCTTAACTGTAAAATGTTTTCAATTTTCTCGTGTTAATATTCGAACATCAGGTGCCATGCGACAATGCGGCTACGATGCGATGACACTTTTTCATTGTAGCATTTAAGGCAGTAACAACAACACATGACGACAATTTCTATAAAAACGCGTTATTGCGTTCACAACTGATTGATAGCATTCCTGAAGCGCTAGATTTATTTTTGTCACATTTAGCCCTATTCATAAAATACTTTATATAAAAGTTTTTTTTTTATTTCATTTTTGTTATTTGTTGTTATAGTGGCAACAGAAATACATCATCTGTGAAAATTTCAACAGTCTAGCTATCACATGTTTTCCCAAAATAAATAAATAAATCACGGTTCATGAGATACAGCCTTGTGACAGACAGACAGACGGACAGTGGAGTCTTAGTAATAGGGTCCCGTTTTTACCCTTTGGGTACGGAACCCTAAAAATAAGCATTCAAGGTTAATGATAGCCGTAAAATATTTCGAAAATCTTGTTTTGGAATTTTAATAAAGACATGATGTAGGTACCTATCCCTATCGAGTATTTATGAGCGTGTGAAGGGATACAAATTATTTAAAAAGAAAAAGGGTACGGTCAGCAACGAAAGCCAAATATCACTTCAGATTATATATTTGTCAGCCAATTATTATTTTTATGTTAAAAAAAATTGCTTAATAGAAACCTGACATTTCAATGGCAAAAATATAGTAAGCACAATATAATGGTAGATGGCAAGTATTTAACCTTTTGAACGCCATTGTCACGTATACATGACAAGCAAGCGTCAAACGTCACAAATATGTGACAAAAAGTACGGCGAACTTGTGGCTTGACATCGGGGGCACGCTGCGTTTATGCTCTTGCGTTCAAAAGGTTTATCGAAACGAGTTGGTGAACAAATTAAGGTAAATTACAGTTAGCTTTTACGTGATAGGAGTATACTGAAATCGAATTAGTTTGTATCTATTAACATGGGGTTAAAAGTTGAAAGAAAGAGAGAAAAGAAAGAAACAGAGTTTATTTGCGCCAAGCATGATGCATACCAAAAAAATATCAATAAAAAAAATTACAAAAGTTCTGTAAGTTGGGAAGATATGCGTCACATTCGTGCAAAACGGTCATCACTCAGCTAAGTTCGTTGCTGACCATACCTTCTCTACCTATTGCTTAGTAATCCACATAATTTTCGGAACTATTAGGTAACTATTAAGATTAAAACTTGAATTTTGGCAGTTTGAATTAGCAATTTAAAAATAAATACTTGTATTATTTACATTTTTTATTAGTTAAACATTGTTTAGTTCTAAATGTGTTTTAAGGCAGTATGTGGTGTATGTGACTTTGTAAACGCACCCGCGACACAGAAGAAATTCCTAGTGTGGGGCAATGTTTTATAAAAGTTTAGAACAATTAAGTAATAAAAACAATTAAGCAATTTAGTATTTAAATTTAGTACAAGCGAATTTCCCCTTAAAAGTTGAATTTACAAAAATACCGGTAAAAGTCGGGTAATAAAAGGCTTGTGCAAAATTTCATGTTCCTAGTACTAGTACTTTCTGTTGTGCGTTGTTGTGATATCGCGTGAAATTGTAAACTATTTTTTCTTAATTAGACACGGATATATTGGAAACTATTGAATTTGGATGGGATTTATTGCATTGCATACAAAACGTTTTTTTCATAATACATATATCGAGAAATTATATAGATAGATAAATATTTATTACAAGCTTACGGACTCTGCAATTTTCCGGTGACATATATATATTGAAGATTAATGGTACTGTCACCAATAAACAACCTTGACTTTTAAAAAAAACATATCTTCGGAAGTGTGTACGGAAGTGGGTAGCTTCCGTGGTTACCATGTTTATGTTTATATCGCTCCGACAGTAATGTCGACCAGTTATCGGTCACAGCTCCGGTTGCCATTGAACTGTCCTCTCGTACTTACGTATGTACGTGCTTAGATTTTTGAACTACGTTTTACTTAGAGGAAATAGTTTAATAATGATGCGGAACAACTGTAGCAAAAGTTTAATGGATGTTTACATTTTTCATTTGGATTTGGAATGTCTTGTTAGTAAATAACATTTGTAAACACCTAACACTGCTAGGGATTTTTAGTCTTATTTTAACACGTTTTAAATATAATACATTTGTTTTCACACTACGGGAGTAGGTCTAGCGTAGCAAAGGTGTAGACGCCTCGTAGACGTCTCATAGCGGTTGCGTTGACTCCGCGTACCTTCGTTCTACGAGCGTTATTTTTTATTTTCCTTGCATGTTTATCTTAGAATGAAACCTTACTAAATAATATGTAAATGCGAAAGTGAGTTTGTTTAAATCGCTGAATCAATTTTTTTTGAAGAATTTGATGAATTGTGAAATGGGGGTACAATAATTTCGAAAAAATCTATATTAACGCGAGTGAAGCATCAGGCCAAAACTAGTGTAAAATAACTACTGCGCGTAAGGCCGAAGCGCATCATTCTCGTCAGAAGCAAATTTATTACGAAATGACACGATAAATCAAAAAATAAATCATGGACCGTATCTAACAGCTTCATTACTCGTTATTAATTAAGTCATTAACGTTCTTGACATTATGCAGGCCACGATTTACTTACACGAACGAATGTACTAGACACAGATACCAGACTAGATTTTTTCCGGTACATTTGAAACTAGTTCTTATAATCTTAAACAAGTTTCTCATAGTTTTTATAATCCTTTGTCAGTTACCGAAACTAATGGCAAATGGGTGTGGTTATCTATGTGCTTTATTATTTTGGATAAAAACTGCCTAGCTAATGGCACCTTTAAAATATCCACACGAGTAAAATTATTAATATACTTAGCGAAATAAAAAACATACAATAAAACTGCTAATCTAAAGGATTCTAGTGGTCGCAAGGTCTTCTGAAGCGAAGCAGCCTTACCGATCCCCTGATGGGTGATGCTGGATTTTTCCATTAAGAAAATAACACTTACTTTTGACTGGCCTGTTGGTCGAGTGGTTAGTGACCCTGACTGCTTAACCGGAGGTCGTGGGTTCGATTCCCACCCAGGACAAATCTTTGTGTGATGAGCGTGATCATTTGTTCTGTGTCTGGGTGTAATTTGTGTATAATATGTATGTATTTAGAAATATATAAGTATGTTTATCAGTTGTCTGGTTGCCATAGTACAGGCTCTGCCTAGTTTGGGATCGGATGACCGTGTGTGAGTTGTCCCAGGATATATTATTATTATATTATTATTATTATTAACATACACAGTCCACAGTCTAGATTTATAGATGGACCTATCTGGCAATATGTTCTTCTCCAATAAATGTCGCTAGTTATATTTAACCAACATTTTCGGCTACCTCTGGTTATAATAAATCCTGAACATATTTTTTCCTGTTTCAATTTGCAACTACAAATATTTACAAATCTTTGCGTGTACGCATGGACTGCTTATCTGTAAAATATCTCATATCTTCGACAGTTTGAGTACTGACTGATTGGAACTTGAAAAGAAAATCGGTTTTCATGGTCTCAATGACTTGTTATACAAGGATAATCTTTAATCTCTGAGAGCGAAAATGTTTGTGGGTTTTTTATTATCTAATCAATTTTAAAAAAAAGAGCAATTAATTGTGTCGTTGATAGGAATGGAAACTACAGGACAAATTATTATAGTCATATTCTTTGTATAAAATTATATAAAGAAAATGGCTAAAATCATTGTCCTGAAGTTCTTCCAGCATAAGGAAGCCTTTAAGAAAATGTTAGAGTAGTGCCAATCTTTCTGACATGATATTTAATTTCAAGTTATTGTAGTCGGTTCAAATGAGATTTACTTATACATACAAAGCCAAAGCCATCAGAGCTCGACTACAAAAATACAATTTGCATTCATTTAAGACTTCAATGACGTATGGTAGTTGTAAAATTAGAACAATTTATTATAACAAAACAAATGACTTCAGTAATTCTTTTACTATTGCCTCCGCAGAATGTTTGGTCTAAGACTTAGTCGAAACTAAATCATCCGGGCTGATGACTTCAACACAATAATCGTGGTATCTATAATAATTAATAATAAGCTAAATCTCGTAATTTCAGAAAAAGATGTTGGTTGATAAGTTATTATTTAGAACTGAAAACCAAGTTTTAAATCGGGATTTATGCAATTTATGTCCTTGATATGCATATTATTCTATGATACGCATATATCCTATAAGGTTATTGACGAAATTAACAGTTAAAATAATAATGAAATGATGTAATAATGAAAACATTTAGACATGAAAGTTAAAAAGATTGGTATAGCAAAAATTTTTACTTGTAAAAGTTATAAGCCACACAAAGAATTTGTCGCAATATAATTGCCTAAGGGAAACGCATTAAACTGCTAAGCGGCGGCCGGCACTCACTCGTAAATGCAATGCCTGTGCGTAATGTTACCACACACTTGAGTTCGCAACCATTGTATTGTATTGCAAAAAACTACCTATAAATCAAACTTTTTGCGCATTTTTACGAAATAACCCAGAACTATATTAAACTAAGCCTACAAAAAGTTTTGTTTTATTTTTGAACACGTGTAAGGTACCATAGGCTTGTTTCACTAATGAGTATACATTACAACAATTACACTTAATGAATTTATCTCGAGCATGCAATAAAGGTATATTTAGCAAAACAGAACAATTAACGTTTTTATTTTTAACAACATTCAAATTAAAGTGCTTATATAATGGGTGTAGCTTCCTCTTGCAAAAATTTGCAGAACATTATTTGGTACGTTTGTGATATACGATCTTTGGAGATACATAAGTGATAAGTAGCTATTTAGCAAGGCATAGTTTTGATTTAAATTTCTCTTTAAAAAGTTAATTATAAGTTGCTTGTAGGTCACCGTAAGTTTATCACATTATGAACTAAAAACCACTAACTACTAACAAGTTAGCAGTTGAGTTATTTTTGGGTATTCAATGATAAATGATAATTAGTTAGAACTAAGACACAGCTCAGTTATTCAGAGGGAAACCCCAAACGGAGCACAAGTAAGAATATGGTTATATTTTTTGCCCATTAAGATTTTGGTTTTCCTTTCATGCTTAATTATGAAATATACGTACCTACTACATTAGAGTTCAAGCATTCATTTTAACAATGTGAAATATTTGTTTCGAATGAACAAATGTGTTTAAAATGAAAAGGTGCCTTTTTAGGGCCGCAAGTGTTTATTTACCGGCCGGCAGCCAGTGTTGTAACGTTGCGAATGGTCGATTATGGAGGTACTAGCATTGTTGAGTTGCGACGATGCATACGAGGCGCTGATTGCACCCAGCGCAGTGATCAACGCACCCGCTCGACCGAATAGATTGAAATACAACGCAGCCCTTCCCTATTTGTGTGAACTTGAGTACACTACCTGTCAGAATAATACACCAGTTGTAGTGGCTATGAAAATTCGTAGAAATACGATCAACATATTTTTAGTAAATTTGTTAGTTTACGTATGACATAGTTATAATGTATTCGTAATTTACTTAACAGCTCATTTTGGTATAAAAAATGTTTTCCTTGTAAGGGAAAAGTGTGCGAAACGGTATTTATGGAAAGATAGATTTGCATAATCCTGCTTTCTTTTCTGCTTTAAGCTTTTTTGTTTCTAAAAATATAACCAAGTTGGTCAGGCTATTTACAACTAATAATGTTGCCCAGCTAAATCTGGAACTTAATAAGGACAAAATACGATGTTCAAAAATAGATGGGTTGATTTAAAATCGGCATGTGTTTTGATTATACATAAATTTAATTTGGCGTTTATATAATTAATTTAATTTACCAAACACGAAACATATTTTTCTGATGTGAGTTTTGTTTGATTTTACGCTTGAAAAATATCTAAATACGAATATAATGAAACTAACGAGAAATAATAAAATTTTAATGAAAAAATGCAGAAGTGGTGCTGAATTAATTTGAGTAGGTATTATGTTTCTCTCATAGATATATTTTCTTGTTTCAATTGACCCCCTGCTATTTTTATTCGTACAGAATAGTTGTCAAGAACCATTGCTTTTCATGAAAAAACCATCAAATTACCCTATTTATGTACCTTAAGTCTTGAAAGATTAACTATGTGTCGGTGTATTAGTAAGTTTTCCTTTAGTTTGCTTAGAACTTCCCTACTGTCCTTGTTAACAAAAAGATAAGACATTTAACCCTTATAATTTTTAACTCCGTTACAATAACTTTGTTTAAAAAATTATAAGTTTTCCTTCGTGGAAAGTTACTAATAAAAACCAATGCATTTGCTAGTTATAAATGAAATAAACCTAGTGTGGTTTGGACTATTTTCAAAGCACGTTAGCATGCTTGTCAATCAAGATTAGCAAGTCACAAAGTAGTTCGCTAATATGTTGCATTGCTAGGAACCGATCATAATAGTATTTTTTAATTTTTTATTTATAAATAGGAACTCATTTAATTAACGTACGGTGTGGCCTTAAGCAGACACAACGTTGTGTTAGTTTATTTGAAAAAGTAAAATCATAGGACGGATGATTTAATAATAAAGTTACCCATACTCAGTCTTACTTAAAAATGTCTGAACTATTACCAGGTGCTTACTTGTTCAAAGTTTTTAATAAGTAACACGTATTCAAGTATTCATGTTAAATCGTTCGTTATTTCATTTTTAGGCTTACCTACGGACATTCGTAAAAAACGAATACCTAAATACGAGTAGGAGCACTCGGATGCCTGTCTGTCCGGCTGTCACAACCAATTTTCTTAAAAACTACCTGACCGATTCTATTGAAATGTGGGACACGTCTGTGACCTAAACACGAACTATTGGGGACACTTTTGGGGGACTAACTAGAAAATTAAGTCTAATTTAAAAAGTTTTGCATTTGAAATGTACGAGTTTTAATTTTTTCATAGTTTCATAGTAACATGTTACACGTAATGAAATTGTTTGGGAACCCTTTGCACGCGTGTCCGACTCGCACTTGGCTAGTTTTTGTTAAAGAAATGGGAATTGTGGATTTCGATTTGGAAACGTTCATTTATGCCAAAATGTGACAGGTTTTCAGCCAAAAGCAGAATTTGACAAATACTCAACTTCAAATTCTTAATTCACAAATCGGGGGTTATTTACAAAAAAAATGAACTTTGTAGTAACTTAAATTAAGAAACTGCTTAACAGGTGCTAAACAGTTAAAAGATTTTTACAAATTCGACTTTTGTTTCCTAATAAGGCTTCAATATTCAGTTCGTATATTATTAGGATATTCGTTATTTAGTTATATTACAGTTTTTGGCACTTAGCAACTTGATCGATTGAAGTAGAGCAAATGTAACGTATGACAGATTGCAAAAAACTAGATCAGGTTTTGCGTGATATGTTCCAGAACGTAGGTGGGTAATTAATACATCTGGGCCAGTTTTTGTGTCCGGACGTTTCTTACGTGTACATACTTCAAAGAGTTTTTAGCTGCTTCAGATGTGTGATAGTGTTTGTGCGAAGTTATTTTTATTTTTACCCGACTGTGCCAGGGGAGGGTAATTTTTTTCGAGTGTATGTATGTTTGTATGTATGTATATTTCTTTGGCACGCTCTGTAGTCTAAACGGCTTGATGGATTTTAGCTTGAGAGGTGTTGTTAAATTTGTTTTGATTGTGAAAATGACACTGGGTGTATTCAAATTTAAATGACCGAGTTTTGGCGCCATATTACATCTTCAAAAAATTTTTCCTCAGTTCTATCGAGTGTGGTATCAAAATAAAGGGCTCAAGGAGAAGATTTCAAAAATGTAACTCACTAAAGTATAAAAAACTGACTTTGTCAAAAACCCCTAATGCTAAAAACGACTTAAAAGTTCCAACAATTTTTTGTCGTTCTTAGCGGTCGGGTTTTCGCCTTTGTATTTTACAATGTGGAGACGACGATACGGCATTAAATGGAAACACTAGCATACTAGTACATATGAAGATTTTAAAATTATAAAATAAATCCTTCCACTGTTTAATTTCGCTTTTAGGATTTACAGCCTTATTCAAAAAAACATATTTAATCACATGATTAGTTTAATTACTGATTACTTATTTATATTTTATGTAGAGGATTTAAATTTAGAATTTGCTAATCAGTCATTGAACTAACATATGATTAGATTTTTTTATGAATGAGCCTGGTTATTTGGTATTCCTAAACTGTTCCTATGAACTTGTATTGTCAGTGTTTTCATTTATTGTTGTATTGGCGTCTCCGCATTTGAGATCAACGAAGTATAGTTTTAGGTAAATTATTGTAGCTCTCAGACATGAATAATTGCATTGTATTTTTAAGATTTAGATAAGATGATTCATTAATTTAAAACTGTTTGCTCTTGAAGAGACAGAAACATTACATAAGTCTTATAAATAAACAATGCCCCATAAAAAATGTCTTTGTTTATCTTTTTATATTCGCTTATTCTCACCTACAAAATTATAAGCCGAGCTGTTTATGTTTTTCTTTTTAACCGACTTCAAAAAAGGAGGAGGTTCTAAATTCGGTTGTAAATTTTTGTTGTACGTTTCTTTCTACCCTCATAAACTCATAACTCCGTCATTTATGAACCGATTTGAAAAAATCTGTTTTACGTAAAAGGAATACTTTCCGATTGGTCCCGTAGAATTTTCATCAAAATTTGTTCAATAGTTTGGTTTTTAAATCAAAATAACTGAAAAAAATATATGTGACATTTTTTTTCAGCTATCTTGATTTTAGTTTACACGTTATCGCGTATTTTGTTTTCCTGTGAGTTTGCAGTGGTGCTGTTAGGTGTGGGGGTACCACTAAAAAGTGAAATATAAAAAAAACTTTTTTACTAAAAAATACAACCAACTTCCAAAAAAGTTTTTTTAAAAGAAGACCTCGCTTAGATCTTGCACGCCACTCTTAAAAAAGCTTACACTTGACTTTATTTTTTATTCCAAATCATGATAATATTGCTTTGGGTGGGGTGAAACTTACTTTGATATCAACGTAATAATATAATCATTTATAATTTTGACATCAGAATTAACTAAAGTTTACTGATATTAATAAAATTGACCATATAAAACTACTATTAGCACTTGTCAACCATTACAGTCTTGACTTTGAGTAATCGGTTTATGAATTCGAAATTAATGCTAATTCGTTGTCTTCTTAAGTTTGGTACAAAGTTAAATCTAACTCATGATATGCAACAAACATCAGTATTAATAATACATAGATGAGAAAAAATATCTTTATTATTGTGTACTTCTAATATACGGTAACTAGGCGAATTGGTTTCTACGTATGTTACATTCCACCAATATAAATTATATAAAATTATACCTGGCTTTATATTATACGAAAATACCTACCTGTCAGACTGCTGGACGTACTCGTATGTAGATACACAAACCGTTGGTTAGATGGTTTACGAGTTACTTAAATAATAAATCTATACTAATAATAAAGCTGAAGAGTTTGTTTGCTTGAATCTCTGAAACTACCTGTCCGATTTGGAAAAAAAACGTTTTTGTATACGATAGCCACATTCATGAAGAATGCTATAGGCTTAAAGGCTATAGGAAAAATCGGGACATGCGTGTACAAAGTCGTAGGCAAAAGCTAGTTAGTCATAAAGTTATGTCCTTTGTCTTAATGTGGGTTGTACCCATTGTTTTTTTTTGTACATGTTGTAAGTGTTTCTAAGGACAGAAGTCGTGAAATAAACGTTCATTTAAAAAGCTATCACTACTAAGGTACCTAATCTATGTCTAGTGCTGAAGAAAGTCATAGAGTATAACAGTTGCATAAAGCGTACGTAATGGTCCGCCGAAGAAAATGGGTCAGTAAGCGCTCCGGTCTAACAAGAACAACTATCATTGCTTGTGTTATTGCAATCCTTAAATAAAACGTTTTGCCATGTTACAACAATTGCAAAAATGCAAGTAGCCAGTCGCTGTTATTTTGAAATTGTAACCATGGACATGTGGTAGCTGTAAAGCCAGAAAAAAAAATCAAGTGTGTGTTCAAACCAAGTTTCTTGTTCACTTTATTTTTTGTCATTTGTCAATAGTAGATAATACACGCTCCGTAAAACTTACTAAAATTTCAACTGGTTATGGTTCATGAGATACAGCTAGCTGGCTGACAGGCGAACGGAAGGGCGAATAGGAAGGCTTAGTAATAAGGTTCCCAACAAAAAAAATTAAAATATCAATTTGGCACGCTATACATCGGTTTTTGGCAATTTTATGGACGCGTTGTCACAAAAACAAATTAAAGCAAGTCAAGTTACGCGATTGGGTGTTGAAAAGTCAGTTACCGTGAAACGGGGTAAATAGGAACGAAGGATTGAATGGAAAAAAAAACTTTGATAGGGATTTTTGAAGTGATGTCTTCTGGAGGGTAAACCGCTTCGTAACGTAACGCGTTACGGCGCCAGTCTGTCTGGCTTCCCTTTTCCTCACGCATATGGCAGCGGTAGGCTAGTTCTTCCTCTCTCACTCTAACCCACAGCTAGTTCAACTTACATAGATTAGTTTAAGTTATCACTTCTGTCGGGCGTCCCGAGACGCACACGTTTTTTTTATCCATTAAAAGTTTATGCACTAGTAAAAACACTGCACAAAGGCGGACTTAATACCATTGGCATTTTCTACCAGTTGACCTTAGGGTGGAGCAGAGACAACATGGCGGGTGCAACTTAAAAGAAAGACAAACAGGGAGAAAAAACAATCATAAATACATACATACACATAAACAAAATTATCACTTCAATATCATATTATTACTTTTCTAGGAAAGCAAAGTTTCTTTTTAACTATTAATTCAATAAAATTTTAGGCCGGAGGTAAATGCTATAAACAAGATTTAAATAACGTCCCCTTCAAAGCTTTGTATCGATTCACCCCTGCATTCCTATTCACCCCGTTTGTAGGTACCTAACCAATCACAGCAGCTAATTTGCATTTCACAATTTGTCACATCAATTTTGCAGCAGTTTTCATTATTTTTTTTCACAAACGGGGCCCAATAAGACTTCAACGATTTCTACTTATTAAATTTTATAGGTATAGCTCATGCGAATTCGGCCTAGCAAGGCCGGAAGGATTTGCGTTTCGGCAACAAGCAGGGAATTGGGGAGGCGAGATAAACACTAATTATCCACTTACGTTTTCAAGGTGTTAACCATATAATATTTAAACTCTTTTTATTTTATATATTTTTTTAACACCAATGTAACATCAAATAAACGTTTCTAAGTAATTTTTTTTGAGTATAAATATATTTTAAAATGTTGAATATATTTTAAATTTAGATCACATGCTGTGATCTAAATGATAAGCTCTGTTTTGGTTTGTGGAAAGGTTAATCCGATTACGAAAATTATTTAAATGATAGAGCTACATCGCCGAGTGTCATAGGATCCTCCCGGAAAAGTGCACGGTTATTTTGCTTTCGACCACGAAAACCTTCGCTTACATGTAATATTTGCGGAATAAATTAAATACAGTAGAGAATAGATATGCTTCTTTTGATTCCATTGAATATTTATTGTTTGCAATCGCTTTTATACGCTAATTTCACGTTTAAATTATATATATTGGCATGCGGTTCCATACAAAATAGCTGCGGATCGAATGGGTTAAAATGCAGCTAATTGGTTTTTAATTTTAGTTGGAAGCCGATTATTTAAAACTAAATTGATAAGCATCAGCCCAGTTACAGAAGGACTAAAAGTTCAAGTTCCTGAAATACATCGATTCCCTGAAATATTGATCTGAGGCAATGCGTGATTTTAATAAAATGAACATCCATTGAAGTTCTTAAAGATTAACGAATTGCATTAAACACAAGATACACAAATGCTGCAATAATTGAATAGGTACTCACTTTTGAACAGACCCATCTTGAAACACTTTCTCATAATGTCGGGAAATGTATTAACTTTATTTACGTCGCCCATATATGGTGAGCACTTCCTTCCACCAGCCTTTAAAACAATTGTCTTTCAAATCTCATTAATTAATCAATCAAATTAAAACTTATTTAAAAATAAAAATTTAAGTTACGAAAACTCGTGAAAATTGTTTGTTTAGCGTTCATGTAGCCGGCTCTCTACGACCTGATACATTATCAGACTGAACCGTCGTCGCGGCGCAGCCACCGCGCAACCGGCGCCCGCGCCGATCTCATTGCCGCGCTACGTATAAATCACACACGCGGATTATCTCATTAAGCTTCGAATAATAGTATCAGAAGAGCCCACTGTTTGTGTGTAAACAAACAGGAATAGTCCATATTTCTGTTTGTTGTAATCATGCGTTTATTACATCTTAATTGATGTCTGAAACGAGATAGACTGTAATAGATCATTGAAGCGTATCGTGTTTGTGCTGTTATTAATTTTATAGCAGCGAACATCAATCTAGATTGTAGTACATATTTAATTACGCAGTGGCTTAGAGGTTAAAGGTACCACTTCTGAAGGAAGGTTTAAAAGGTTCAGGGTTTAAACTATCGAAAGTTACTTGCACATATTACTTAATAAGTTGATCTTGAAAACTTTGCAGCTGACCGTGAATTCAAACAACACGAGGAAAGCGAAACTTGAGAAGTATATAATCGCCAACACGCAGTGAACAAGGTTGATGATCTATGCTCCTACCTTCTGTGTTAGTATGCCACGAGGGCGTAGACCAAGTGAGATTATGTTTTCAGTAATAACGATTTCCAGAAAGTTCAAGCTGTACAAGTAGATGAGGCCGGTGTTTCCTAGCTGACCACCCTGAGAAGAAACTCAGAGGACAAAGTCTCTTTTAAAGTTCATACAATCGTACTGTTAAAATCATATGAGAACCATATAGGTGAAAGTCTGAAGTGGTCTTATGAGGAAAGTACCTCACAGGTTTAGTGGACCTGTCCAGATAGTCCAAGCATTTGTAAGTTATCGTGTAGCTCAAACTTAGAACTTTAAGGAGCTCAACGATTTGACGAACAACACCAAAGTAAGGACATTTGGGTAGGCCGCATAAAGAACTCAAACTGCCAGACTAACATGAAATGAACCCCTAATATTGCGATCTACATGGTCCTCACATTCACAATACGTTTTATAAATAATTTAAATGTATTAATACTAAGGTCTTGAACATGGCTTTAGTTTATTATAAAAACGTATTATACACTGACATCTATATGAATTACCTATTTTCTTGAGCCTGGTTTTAGAAATGTCAAAATTGTGTTTATTCCTAGTATTAACGTTATGGATATCACTGTATCTTTTAAATATATTAATATTTTTTATGTGCATACAAAAGATTCTCATAAATATACTGAGAGAACACAGTAGTAGTAATAGTAGTAGTAGTGATATTAATCTCTTTTAATTTGTCTCTGAGGGAGTGTCCTAGGACTTAATTTATAAATTGCACGAATAGCCCTTTTTTTGTAATACAAACACTGACTTAATATTGGCGGCATTTTCCCACAGCAAAATGCCGTATGACATCACACTATGAAAATAACTAAAGTATACTAAACGGGCTGTCTCTAAATCAGTTAAACCACGCATTTTTCTTTTCACGGCGTATTGTGCAGAGCTAAGTTTTTTGCATAATTTATCTATATGGGGCCCCACTGAACTGACACACTACTATTCACTTGTCTAACATGTGGTAACGTGAAATTTATGCATTTAGTTTTTTTCTCGTTTAGATTATTAACATTAAACCAGTTAACTACAGTTGCAATGGCACTATTAACATCATCAGTAACCAGCTGCTGACGCTTGTTAAATAAAAGTGATGTCTCATCTGCAAATAACGCTATATCATGTTTTTCTTTTATGAGGTATGGTAAGTCATTAATATAAAATGAAAACAAAAATGGACTTAAAATTGAGCCTTGGGCGACCCCCATCCTGACGACAGATCCGGGAGATCTTGTACCGTTCACATCGACTCTCTGAATCATATCACTCAAGTATGAAGTAAGAAGATCCAGGGAGGCGTCCCGGATTCCGTAGTAATGCAGTCTCCTGATTAATGTTTCATGGAGAACACTATCGAATGCCTTAGACAAATCGCATAAAATGCCCAAAGCATTGAATTTATCTTCCCATGCATTATAAATGTGTCCTACAAGTTCATCAGTTGTTGAACGACCCCGAGTAAAACCAAACTATATATACTGTCATCAATAACAAGGCTTTGATCACTAATTCGTTTCCCAGACCTTCCCGCTTCGCTATTAATAATATTCCAAGTCATTTTAATCACATTGCTACTATTTTTAATTTGTGAGCTCAAGTACCTAGACTTGGCAAAATAACAAACTTTTTTAAATAATTTTGTATAATTCTTAACAAATAAATTCTAATGTATTAATATGAGTCCGTTCTTCATACAGCTCATAAAGCCGTTCTCTACTCTTATAAATACCCATGGTGGCCCAGTCACTGAAAGAAATATTACTACTAACCGAAATGGTTTTGGGAATGAATGTTGTATCAAATACATTTTGAAGAAATCATTATAATGCTGATTAGGGTCATCATTAGTTGACAAAGTCGGCATTTTATTTAACAGTTTAGTATTTTATTGTTCAACTTCATGTCTACTTTCACTTCAATTTCCATTAATTAAAGTCACCCTGGCTGAATATAGTAGTGACCCGTTTGTTATTGGAATGTTTATGAATAATTTAGCAGATCTTTTCGAAAAGTTTGAAACCACCAAACAGAATGAGAAGCCAGGCAATATAGTGTGCTTTATATCCTGTTCACGTCGAAAGTGACGACTGCGAAAAAAGATTTGCTTGCAGTTAACGACATAGCAAAAGGTTGCAAACCTGGTATTGACACTTAAAATACTCAGAAGAAGAAATTAACCTTTTCAAACAACTTTCACTTCGTGAAAAACCCTGAAATCATTAATGTTTGTTATTTCCAGTACAATGACTCAAAAGATTATACAAGGTTCATCAAAAAGACTGAAAACAGTCATTTTATTGTACTTTTTACAGAACACCTTCTTCCCGTATTTTCGCTTCCGTAACCGCTTCCGTCAATAATTTTAAGAGATAATAAGTAGCCTATGGCATTTGAAATATGTATTCAGGCTTTTTATTAGTTCAATAAAAGTCATGATCGGTTCAGTAGGCTTCTATTTCAAAGTGATTAATTAGCTCCTACAAACAAACAAATAATTTAAGCCGAGCGTAGCTTATTCTGAAGCTCATCAATTATAAAACTAGGTTTACAGAAGTCTTCAGATTCAGAAGTGGACAACTAAGAAATACACTTCAGCAAAAAATAAATATAAGCTTGCATCCCAAAAAAAAAACAATGTACACGTTATGAAATGAAACATTTTTGATTCTGTAGTTATGTAAAAATGCAAGAGAACTGCGCATTCCTATCAACCTTCACGATTTATGGTCCACAATAAAACATTTTACGTTTTTATTTTTTAAACAAATAACGTTCACCGTCTCTAAGGTGTAAATCTGTAGATTTACGAGTAGTACATTATCTTAGGATCTCGAGTTGCTAATTTAGCCAGCTGATAACAGTTCGAGCCATAATAATTTAAAAGAAGGAAGATATCTGTGTCCTAGAGAACGCATTACATTTTACGAGCATTAACAGGTGTAGAAAACTATGTTATAAGAACTCAGGTGACTCAGTTTGAGATAAAAGTCATCATTACGTAATGTACTCACATAATGGTTAATTAGCATTATTAAATGAAGGGACATTAGGAATTAGGGTTTTATTAGTATATAAGTCGTAGGTAAACTCCATTTTTATTTTACTATACGATCAGAAAAGAATCAAGAAGTAACTTAACCGAATTCAACATACATATGTACACTGGCTGGCTGAACGGTAAAAGTAAGTCGTTATTTATTTGTTTGTAAATATTTTGAAAGTGCGTGTTTTGTACGCATAAGAATGTTTTTTATAAGTGTTTGACTTTCCTTGTTTGCGGTTTAATTCAGACAATTCATGTTTCCTTGACTTCACGGTTAACTTTTTGTCATAGTTATATACGTCTAGATGCATTTATTATTTTTCTTTTTAAATGTATTTTTGATGAAAAACTTTACGACGTATGTTTTATGTGCTTTCCCTAAACCACAGGAACTTTAATGTTAAATAAGTAAACTTTTTTCTGGATATGCGTTTGATCTGTTGAAAACAGGAAATATTAAAGATAACATTTATTTCAGATGCTCCGTGGAATTATTTTTGTTATGGCGGTCGCGCTGTCCGTTCAAATGGTTTGCTCAGATCATACGTCATCAAAAAAACCAAAAACCCTTAAAGAAACTGACGAAAACTTGGCGCTCGACTTGGATGTACTGGCACATCCAAACCTACGCAAAAGAGAACTAGGCACAGTGTTGTTATTAATCAAGAACCATATACGAGAAATAATTGAAGACCTCATAATCAATGGTTGCAATATAGTGAAAAATATTTTATACCAGTTCAAAATTAATCTGCTAAAGAAGTTTGAGAGTTACACGATGGCAAATTTGCTACGTATTGTTATCAATGGTTTTAGTGATATGACGTCAGATGTTGTTCCTGAACTGTCATTCGATGAAGTGGAAGTAGTGGAGCCAATTCAAGAGGAGCCAGTGCAATTGGAAACATATAGTTATCGAAATCCTTATTATCCAACGGGGTTTGCAACCCTATTTAGAGATAAGAGACGCTTGCATAGATCGTAATTCGTAGCTATAAGATTTTGTTTGTCCTAAGCCTCATATTTATAAGTGAATTAAATTATTACTTGATATTTTAAATATATATATTTTATTTAAAAACCTTATTGCGTTTAACATCGTTTGTTAATATCAAGCCAAATATGGAAAAAGCCTCCAAAAACATTTAATCGAGCCCATACATCATTCTCTAACTATTAATGTCGCTTTTTACGATATCTCCTAAAATATATAAAATAGCCAAACCTTTTGTCTTTCTAAATCAGCAAATCTAGTAGATAATTAGGATTTATGACCAAGTGACCATGACTAAATGACTTACTGTGAACATACGTGACCAAATTCAGTACAAACATACACATTTGGTGTTATTTGTAACCACAAATGTCGCAGAGATCAATTAATACCCGCTGAAGAAATTCCCAAAGAGGTTGCTTAACGTAGGTGTACTTACAAAGTTATCATGTATATATGTATATATCTTATTAACATGTGTAACATATTAGCTATTTAAATTAGAGAACCAATTGTTACTGTGCGCCTTGTGACGAATTCTTGTCGAAAAACTAAATAGTTTTAGTTGGGATATTTAAATATTGTGTAGGCTAGACAAGGCTAGATACTTCTAGCATAACAATTACTTCTAAACAATTGAAATTCACTAGGTAAATGATTGTTAACATCTTTTTCATTTACGAACGGTTTTGTTGTTACGCAATGTTTAAGTTTTAACAGAGTATAATGAGATTTTCATTGAGCCTCTAAATAAAACGTTACCTGTCACTTTCGATAAGGCCCTTTAAATATAAAATCATGTGACATTCTGCTTCCTCTAATTTAAAAGCACTTTAGTTAAGTTATTATGTTACAGTTTTCTGGTCTCTAAGTAATTGAGATGAAGACATTAAAACAAGATACTAATGATACACTCATTATTTTAAACCGCACCACCTTATTAAAACCGCAGCAGCAGAAACAGGTACACAGAAAAAGTATAAATTAAGTAACTTAAAGGTTATCTTACCCTTTAAATATATAAATTCAATTTGTTTTTCTTATGATCCACCATAGAATAATCATCTGCTAACGTAGATATTGTTCTTTATTCGTTTCCTTTGATAAGCTAACTGTAAATCTTTAGATTTGAAAATTACAGTATTATTATTAAAAAATAAAAAGTTTAAAATCAGTGGAATCTTTAAAATCCATTTGAAAGGATCAATAGGAATATCGAATAAATAGAAGAATCTTCTGCCAACGTAGATATTTTTCTTTATTTAGGTACTTCCTTTGATAAACCAACGGTAAATCTTTAGATTTGACAATGGCAGTATTGTATTGTAAAAAAAAAAAAATGTTGACAGATGTTATTTTAAGAATCGTGGAATAATTCCATTTAAAAGGATCAATACTTAGGTATGAGTAGATACTTAAAGTTAGAGGTCACTGTGCTGAAGTTTTTCTCAGCATGCATTTAGTTATAATAAGTAAAATTAACATTAAATTGAAATCGAATTGCATAACTGTGCCTTGACCAATATAGATTATTGAAGAAGTGTTGTAAAACAGAAGATTACTCCATTGCTTCAAATTATCAGCTTCGATTACTTACCGTAGCACTATATTACGATGTCTAATGGTAGATATCTGTAAGTATTGCACATCAAATTATTAAAAACTTGATTAAGATCGCTTTTGATATGATAATTATTCAATTATAACGTTATGAAATGGTTATTTTGCGTTCCAATTATAACATTTCAATAACATTAGGTCCGCCTTTGGCTTCACATGAGTCATCTAAACTGAAAGTTATGAAAAATCTGTGTTTGTTTATAGAAAGTAATATCTGATAAAGTACTAATTTGGTTACGAGAGTTCATTCACTGAAGGAAAGCTGCAATTATCCTGAATGTCTTTTATCCCGAAAAAAAAAATGGATTTTTTCTTTGGAATATGCAAGTATTAACAAGTAGAATAAAATAAAATAAAAATTGTAAAGTGCACATAAATTAAAACAGACACATTTCGCTTTTAATTTCTAGCATACAGAACATTTATATAATATATTGCAAAGTGCATAAGGAATGGGTTTGTGTGCTACGCGGCCTGCGGGCTACGGGCTACGCGCTACGGACGGGGTGTGTTCGTAGCACATTATCTTTGTGGATTTACACCCCGTAGCACTTTTATAGCTGCTACGAATTTGTAGAAAGTCGGGTGATGAGTTTTAAGACATGATGCATTTGATGATTAATTTATTTGTCTAAGTACTTTTTCTATTGTTTTTCATAGTAGACGATTATTTATATTTTTACTGACGAATTTCTATTTTATTTATTTGTGGAGTGATTTATCCAATCTGTTACTTTTTAGGGTTCCGTACCTAAAGGGTAACCAACGGAACCCTATTACTAAAAGCCTCCACTGTCCGTCCATCTGTATGTCAGCGGACTGCATCTCAAGAACCGTAATAGGTAGACAGTTGAAATTTTTTGGTACCGTCACCATTTTTTTTTGTAGTTTGTATGGTGTACTCATGGTAAAGAGTACTCAATCGATCTTTCTAAAAAAGAATATTTCCTTATGAAGCTCCTGCTGGGGCATTGACAAATACTTCTTTAGACTCACGTTTGTCTATGCCACCATTCGATACTTATATTTATGTTAACACAATACGAACATGATGATTCGATCGTTGTATCTAACGTCGATCGATCTTTCTGCGCACGTTTACCCATGATCCATTTAATATGTCACGAGATTAACTAGGAAACTGACTAATTAGTTGCCTATACCTCACCTCTGGTTCACCTTTCATAGGACGACATTAATATAAATAATTGAATAATGCACTTCCGTAATGACCGAATGCCATGACAGTTTGTCAAGACCAAACTTGGAATCCATTAAAAATATAGAGGCAGCATTTAAAAATATGTTTAACTTTCTTTCGGAATGATCCCGTTAATAAGTTTAGCTACTTAACTATATCTTAGATTCCCGTGTCGTGTCGCAAATATTGCAAGTCATTTGACTATTTAATTATATGCCGAATGAATGAAGTAGTGAACCCCACCAGGTAAGTACATTTGACCATCTGGTTTTATGACTCCCACGGGACCTCTAACTGCGAAGGATATAGTTACCACAGTGCTAGATTAAATAATTTAATATTTAGCATAACTGAGAACATGCATAAACATGAGCCACATTAATGATTCCACTTGGGGTCAAAAAGACTTATAAGCTGCAAGTAACTGATATAAGTTTGTAGCAAGAACATGTTCTATTACTATGAACTTTAGATGAATTATATTTCTCAAAAAAAAAACTCAATTTAAGTTTTATATTAAAGAAATGAGTTTGGAAATTAGAAATCGGCCGATTAATTCCCATTTAACAACAGTACAAGAAAATTAAAATGTTTGGTTGTTATGGACTGGTTTGCAATAGAAGAAAACAACAAAAAGAAAATCAATTCATACTCCCGTTAATTGAATATCGAATAACTGTCTTAACTGGGCGCAATATTTTGACACACAATAACAATAAGTCGAGTTCTAACAGTCTCAAGGACTGGTTCACGACTATAACCATTTCAAAAATAATAGCAACAAGTCTCACCAATGCATGATGCTATTTGTATCAAGCAGGCGTTTATCTAAGCGGTCCTTACTTAAGACGGTTATCTATTATTTGAATATTTATAATCATAATTTGACGATATTTTGAATGAAACAAAAAATATGGAATAAAAATAAGTTAATACATGAATGTAACACATATACATATTTCCAGCTCACTTTAACATTAGTTAGCAACTCATTGCTAAGAGCTGTAATCAAGTAACTCGACCTACATACAAAGTAAACACACTAAATAATCTAGCTTCGTTAATGAAGGTCGTAATGTAACATAACTCACTGGGAATACTTTAATAGCATTGAGTTATGATTCCCCGAGAGAACCTTTGAGAGGATTTCGCTGGTCGTGCTTGTGGTGGCAGAAGTTGTGACTGTACCTTATCTCCAAGCTTGGCTTACAAGTCTACATATCTATGGAAGTTCCAGATACGATACCCAATGTAGGAGGTTTAGCTGGAAAGGATCCGGGTTAATTCTGCAGATTATCCTCGGCAGAATCATCCGGATTTTATTAAACTAAAAACTGAATAATTGTGCGGCAAAGACGCCTACTATTTTTTCATTGCAATCAGTGTCAATAAAGCTGTTATAAATTGGGAACAAAACAAACTTGTGGCGTATCATATAAATGACGGTACTTAGAAACATGGAGTAAATCAGTGCAAAATCACAGATTTTTTTTTCAAAATAAAAAAAGAATGTCAGAAAAAAATTAAGAGTCAGATAAAAAACTATTGTAAACTTATGTACTTATAACGTTGTAAACTTTATAAATCTGAAGCGCCTGGCATAATTGTAACTCACGAAGTAACGATCGGCGTGCAGCGTCATAGTCAGCACAATCGCTCAGGCGCACACAACGCCTTTGAAAATTAAATAGCAATCCGTTTATTTGCAACAGCAAGTTTTCATTTAATACAACCCAAAGGCGTTTGACGTAGTGAACTTGTATGGAAGTCGGCTACATCAACTGCTTAGTTATTTTTCTTTTCATTTATATCTATTTAGTACGATTGGTTGAATTTTAACCATCTTTCGAGTCCAGTCAAATGGTTTCTGGTATATGCACGACTTTGATATTCTACTTGGCATTTGAATCTGGTCTTGGGGGTGGGGTTGGCAAGCGTTAACAAACTTTAACACTTTAACGTGTTGAACTTTGTTAAGTGCCTTTGTATTCAGTATTCTTATGCCAAGTTATTCTTCGTGCCACTCTTTGAATTTTTTTTTCGTTCTATCATTGGGTGGAGAGAAACGTAAAATTCGAATTTGCAGAAAACTCTGAATCTTAAACACTTTATAAGACTGGGTTTGTCCGTCATTTTCCATTTTATGATTCTGACAGCCTGTTACAACTGTCATAGCCATTTTGCATGACAGCCGGGGCCGACGGCTTCACGTGCTTGCCGAGACACATGGCTGACCATGGCTGCGATGCTTAGCCTCGAGGTGATGCATGATCTATGTGCTCGCTGGTTAGCCAGATGTATATATAAAATATGTTGCAAGTTCAAATAAACAGCACTTGATTTCACGACAGTGGGTATTTTATGTACGAGCGTGAATAATATCAGGGGGCAGAAATCATTGGGCACATGGGCATCAAAAAATTCATACGTACATATATATTTGTTAGTTGTAAAAGTGCCCGAGGCAGAATTAGTCAGTGATACCTATATTACACCCACGTTCACCTAGTCGTGAATTTTACCATGAAGCAAAGTTTCGTATGATGTAAGTTTAACTATTGTATTTTGATAAAATAACAGATCAAGAAGATAAGATCAAATTGATTAAGTCTTTCGTCTGTAAATTAAATTGCTGAAACTAAGCTGTGTTTCTTATTGAGTTTTGGATCTGAATTCGATACACCATAAGATGGATTCACACTAAACGGAACCGTAAAAATAATTGAAAAACGGCTTTAGTCATAAAACGTGTTAGTCTAAGTAATTCTCTCTCAATATACCTCTAGGTACAACGTGTAACAGAATAAAGGCAATACCTGAAAAGGGGTCACTGTACTCATCGTTGTGAATTACTTTTGTCATGGGACAAACACTGAAATCGCGAAAAAAAATCAGTTATTTAGTACATTTTGTCGAGTTATGCGCACGTTAATGTATAGGGCAGTCGATTTCTTTTTCGCGATTTCAGTGTTGGTCCCGAAGTACATGAGTACAATGACCCCTTTTCAGGTATTGCGTTTATTCTGTAACACTTTGTATATTAAAGATATCAGTCTGGAGTTAGTTAGGAGACCACAAAAGCGATGAATGCATCATATGATGGATGAGATGCCTAGAAAGTGTATCTGTTAGTCGTCATTACAGTAGTCGGGGTGCCTACTGAAATGACGACTAACAGAGTGGTATGGATGAATTAAACATGTTACGCTCACCTTAAATTAACTAATGGGATAGGGGCATTAATTGAGTTTTAGCAATCGAACCAGTTTCTGCATGATAAATTCATTTTAATATTTTTTGGTGAACTTCGGGTGTATGGACTTAACTTCTACCAGAAAAACTGGCAGTACGAATGGCAGAGTACCTTTTTGTTTCCTAACAAATCAACAACCTCTTTAAGTAATTTTTATTTTAATGCTATCCTTAAATTTTTAACCTAATGAATTAATATGGTTCGGAAGAGTGAACTGCCCCAATGTCCTTTTTTAAAAGGGCACTTGTGAATAAAAATAAATGATTTGTAATCTGTCTTCTGCCTTGCAGCGGTTCTTTACGCCTCAGCGGGGCATTACAGGTTCAATAGATGTATAGATAGATAGATCTGGGCGGAGCGAAAAGGAGTGTCAGACTCTTGCTGACTAAAACCCAACCGTGTTCCTACAAATTCCCTTTGCATTCCAGGGCCGCGGAACCCTTTCGAATATTTCCGCAACCCTGGCAGGCACTGGCCCTAGCAGGCAGATTTGTGTGGAAAAGCGAGAGAGAGGCCTTTGCCTCTTCAGTTGGTTATAGCAGGCATTAGATGATAGATAGTGTGTATAATACCTGAAACTATGTTCATCAGCGATGGGATCACTAACTTCACTTCTCTGTATCATTAGTATGCACGTTGTGATATCAATACACATGTCATCGTAACCCTGACCAAAACGAGCTGAGTCGTATTATGGTTTCGTTTCAAAGTATGCTAGGTTTTGCCTGCAGCAGCTCATGGTGATAAGTCAAATAAATTGTGGACATCATACCACCCTATTCATAATCTTTGTGTAAACTTACGAAAAGCTCTTATTATATATGTTTCATGTCAAGGGTAAATAGGTTACTTCTAAGGAAGCCAGCTCCGTCGTCGACCACATCTTAACCTTCCTTCCATCAGGTTAGGTAATGGATGGTCAAAGGCGATCCTATGGCCCGGTTTCTGGAACGACAATACTCACGTATTTATTGTGAAGAAGTGTTAAATTCGTTATGAACAGTCAACCGCTTGCAGCCAACTGACTTGCTTTGTTTAACTATACTTGGCTTGTTTTATTTGTGACGGGTAGGTTTTGATTTCCAGCAACCAGGTGTATAAAAAACAAAAATAAATACTGCTTATCGATCAAAAATACAATGGATTTTCCCCCTGTATTGATGCTTAACCTTTTACATAAAATGAGACTTACTGAGCCATTATTTTATTATAATTTTTGATACTACATTCTTATTTTATGAAACGCAATTATTGTTTAGTAGATAGGAAGATCCTTTTAATTTCATGATTTTATTTCATAAATAAAATGCAAAAATGTAGTTTGGTTTTTCAAAAAGACAAAGAAAATGACTCAGTAGGTAATATTTAGGGAGTGTAAAACCACTCAAGCTCTTAATTTGGTGTGTAGTTTCAACGCTTATTAAGTAAAGGAAGTTGGTTGATCAGATTATTTAATACCAAAAGAGACTGTTTAAAGTAGATAGTTTATTGCATAGGCAAGTGATTGTCCGAGAGTTATTACTTGCACAATATTGTAAAGTGTATCGTGATCAATGTCACTCGCCGACTCAGACCGTTCATAATTTTGTCAACCTTCACACTTTTAATTATCACCGCCCTTGTTATAATTAATCCCTAAGATGCATAGCATTGAGGTATACCTAATTACCATAATGTTCTATTGTGCAATATTTTTTCTAGGGAATTCCGATGGTATTTAACACGAATCTCTCTACGGGTAAATCACAATCCGGACTAGAGCGATCTCATTTTTTATTCCGGTCGCAATGCCACTTGTTTTGTCACGGAGGCGCGTTCTTATGTTTTACATTCATTGCAGAGAGGCAACGAGAAGGCATTCGGATTTGGTTTAGAAACGAAAATCTCTAGGGACTCACTCAAAATGTTAATGTGTCATTTTCACGAGTGACTTTACAGCGTCGGCGGTAAAACTGCTATAGTTACAAAACGGTAGTTGGTTTTGAGCAGTGGTGAATTAATGACAGACGCTGCTCACATACAAATGAGCTCGTTACAACATCACCTCCAGCTGTCAAGTGTATCGGCTATGGACTGCAATGTTATCTACGCCTAGACTAGTAATTGAAGTCCAGATGTAGGTCTAAGTCACACGTAGATAGCAGACGACCACTCTAATAATTTTAAGCGATTTAGGGCTATTTCTGTTGCCAATTATTCGTAGCAAAGCTAGGAGTAGCAGCACCTGCATACGACAAAGCCAGGGTTAGTAGGTATCCTAGGTATCTTGGGGACAAAAAGGTTGGGTATTTCTTTAATTGTCTCAAATTATTGTTGGTTGGACTGAAAACGGCGACTTTATTACTCTTTTCGGTACTGTTTTGTAACATAAACATTCGAAATCGGATTCCAGAAAGATTTACTTTAAGTATGAGCTGGAAAAGTGTTACTTTACTTTTCCCGGGATGAATTTCCATCCTAAACTCCACTCAAGATTTCGAACAATTTTCCACCTGCTTATTGTTAATCTGTATGTAAGAAGCTATTATGACTCAATAGAGTTAGTAGTAAAACTAGTTTGTAGGCGTTGCTCGTAATCTTCTGAGTATTTTAATAAATCACAGGAAAACATTAATGAAATAGCGTTGCAGCTTAGAATAGTATTTTACGTTGATAAAGCTACACGCTGTTGCCAGTCGTTACCGTGGAGCACCTTAGCCATTAATTAAACAAACGATTCTCTTATATATTAGCATAACTAGTACAACACAATTTGTCTACGTTTTCTTAGTAGCAGCATATAGCACTCAGACTTAATTGAATAGTGTTGTTCTCGACTTCTGTATGGATAAATAGTGCTATTTGTAGTAGCTTCGGAACCTTAGATCGGTACCTACCGGTCGGTAGATTTGATCGTAAGTTTTAGCTACACAAATATTCGAACTGAGAGTGGAAACTTCAGAACCGAAAACTAGAGCGTTATAGGAAATTGCAATGAGAAAAAAATGAGTTAATATAATTATTTTAAAAATGAGCAAAAATCTCGATCAATGTTCCAAGAAATTAGTCTTGAAGTTTTTAAGTTTTCATTGGAAATACTAGAGGAAATAACAGGCAAAATAATTTCTACAGAATAAGATATTTGCATGACTCACAATAATAATTCCTGTTCCTTAAAATCGTTAAGTGCTTTACAACAATACTTTGTTGTAAGTACTTAATTCTATGTTCTTGTATTTCTATTAACCGTATGAAGTCGCACCGAAATGACGTTTTGATTCTGTTTAGCTTAAGCGACACCCGTCGTGCATACGGAACTGACAAAACAACAAACTATTTAGCCCTGACGTAACTAAAAATCTTTGCAAAATTGCTAGTCCCCAAGTACATTCTTCTATTCTTTAGGTCCGGTGTGGTTCACATGGTGAGGTCATGTGGTATTGGCCAGAGGGTCGGCCACAAAATATGCGTAAATTCAATGTCACACGCGCCCAGCAATGCTTAGACGCAAATTGTGCAACCGACGTAAAAGATAGAGCGGACTTTGTAACTAGACCATCAGATACGTCATAGAAGAACATTTTATGGAACAATAAATTTTATTCTAAGAATACTGAAATTTTTTTTTTTACTTACATAGATATTTACAAACGTTTTAATAAATACTTAACTAACTATATACTACACCAGAAATACAAATAAAAATTAACCCTAAAATATGGCGTCAAAAAATTCATCCGCATCACTGTCGACTGGAAGTGTACCCAAAAGACTGGCGGCATTGCCACGTTGTATGGCAATGCTAATACTTTGACTTAGGTAAAAGGAAAAAGTTTATAAAACTTATGTCTGTAGCCAGGAGTCTGGAGCAAAAGGCCCGCGTCTGAAGAGGTCGCTATTAAATGAGACGTAAATTTACGTCTAATTTACTTTAAAAAGAAATCCGCTGTTTTATTTATATAACAACAGATTTCTTTTTAAGTATTTCTCTTGATAGGTTCGCATTTGACCAGAGTCGCACCTGATATAAAGCGATAATATTGTCGAAGATGGAGCACGCTTGCATGGAAGTAACCAAGGTTCAAGTTATATTGACATAAAAGTCCCCAGGAGCAGGTTGTAGCTATGTAATACCTGCCTACTACACTTCTGGGATGAGACTGATTTGGACATTTATAACTTAAAGAGGTCTTAAGTCACCTACCCGTGTTGTAAAAGAATCTGCTATGCGACACGTAGAACTAGGTTTGTTAGCCAGATTTTAAAAGTCGATCTAATCTTACAGCGAAGTCATGTTGCGTAAACCTGTATTAATGTATTGTAGTCTGAAGAGACATCAAATTAAATGCCACATAAACCGGAAAAACTTGTGTTAACAATAAATTTAAATTAAGAAATTAAGTTAAACATAATAATATAGAAAGTTAGACGCCATTATGAAGGAAACTAGTTTTATAGTTGTCGCACTAATACCTTAGTCAAACGCTTTATATTAAAATATGAATAAATATGTAATTTAATATAAATCGAGAATGTATGTGTTGCCTTCCAAGTTCCCTTCATTTCCATTGAGATGCCTATGTGTATCACAGTGTAGCATTTAACCAAGGATTACCGCAATAAGTACCTTACACCATTTATTAGATCAATTTATTTAATGACACAATTATAACAACATAACCTTTATAGGGAAACATTGTTTTAAATAACTCCTCAACACAGGCTGTCTTTTAATTCATTGACGATTTCATAATTTTTTAATTATTTAGGACGTGAAAGTTCTGATAAAAATTCTGCAGTACCTCAATTATGACGTGCATTTTGCCGAGTTATACGAACGAAAATGTACTGAACAGCTAACTTTTTTTCATGTTACATATCCCATGGTAAAAGTTGTCCATATTTATGAGGACTTTTATCCACTGAAAGATATTATTTAAATTTATAAACTGAACCCTGTAGGTACCTATAGCGAATATCTCAAATGCACCAACAATCAAATAAGAACCCGGAACAAGTATCTAAAGGACAAAAACCTGTAATGCAGAAATAGACTAAACATTGGAGTACGAAATGAGACAACAAATTTGTTCCTGCCTAAATTAATCTACATACCTAAGCTTAATTAGACCAACGGGGCAACTAAGAATAATTTAAGTAGATCGAATATTTATTTAAATCTTAGCGTCTGCACACAGCTTCGTCTTCGTGAACTCCTGAATGTGATATAGAGAGAAATGTGAATAAATAAAATTAAATTGTATGTTGTAATAATAGCCCTGGAAATTTTACTTCAACTTTATTCTGGTCTCGTGGTAGTTTGTGAGTCTTTAACGCTCATGATTTCCACCCGCCTTCACTTTCTTCTGCTTCCCTACAGTATTTGTTATGCCATTTACCGAGATAAAAAGTATTATATGTGTTAATCCAGGTTATAAACTGTCTGTGTGCAAAATGTCATCCAGATCCATTGAGCCGTTTTTGCGAGATTGAAACACAAACATGTATGTACATGATAACTTTGACATTTATAATACTAGTATGATTAATAGCCTGTTGTACCTTTTGATCTTGATCTATATCTATAATTTAGTACACACAAGACCTTAACTCTATATTACGGTAACGATCCGGCACTTACTTAGATTGTATCATCAAGCACGACCATGGATCAACAATACTTATTGTAAATATTTACTCCTCACTTTTGGTTCGGTAGTCGCATTTAATTTTAAATAGCTCATAGACCACAAGTATTTTAAAACGAAAACATCTTAAGGTAGGTACTTATTTGAAGATCAAATGTTTATTAGAATGAACTTTATTTGAAACCGGATGTTTGATCGTCTTAAGGTTTTTCTTAAATCAAAAAGTGATGCTGCTGTTCTTGATCCTTGGGTTCTTATCAAAAAGACATTCTATAGAGAAAATTATACCAACTAATTGGTCTAAAATAAATTGGGATCGACCACATTTCGATAACGCATGTCAATCACATAGGTACATTTTGGCCTCGACGAATCGCTGTCGTTGAAATAATTTAATTTTATTAAGGTTCCGTACCTGAAGGTTTACCAACGGAACCCTATTACTAACCCTCCGCTGTACGTCCGTCCAACCGTCTGTCTGTCAGCGGGCTGTATCTCAAAAACGGTAATTGGTAGACAGTTGCAATTTTCAAAGAGTGTGTATTTCTATTGCCGCTATAACAACAAATAAAAATTAAAGTGGGTTCCCATACAAGAAACGTGTTTTTTCGGTTTATGGTACGGAACTCTTTATGTGAGAGTCCGACCCGGACTTGGCCAGTTTTCTTACTTTTACCGACAAACGAGACTCCTACTCTTTTCACTTTTTTCACAAGAGGTGCTATTAGGGCTCTCCCTAATAGCATCTCTCTTCCGACTCTTTTATTTTCTTTGCCGAACACTATCTGAATTATGTGTGTAAGCCTTTTATATTTACTTTAAGTGTAAACTGTGATATAATCTTCGCATTATCTTGGTTAGGCTATAAAAATATAAATAAGGAGGTGTTTAGCTACTAGCGTAGATATAATACGCAGATTAGTGATGTAAATCAAATTTTATCTGTATTTTAACTCAAGCTTTCTAACAACAAGGTTAATAGTTTGATCTTTTCTATCGCCAGACCAATTATGTACCTAAAAAAACTGGCTAAGTGTGAGTCGGACTCTCACACGAAGGTTTCCGTGCCATAAACCGAAAAAAACATGTTTCTTGTATGGGAGCCACCTTCAACTTTTAATTTAATTATTTTTTTATTATTTGTTGTTATAGCGGCAATACAAATACACACTCTGTGAAAATTTTAACTGTCTACTTATTACGGTTCTTGAGATACAGCAAGCTGACAGACAGACGGACGGACGGACGGGCTGCGGAGGCTTAGTAATCGGGTTCCGTTGGTTACTCTTAGGGTACGAACCCTAAAAAAGAAAAAATAAAGTATTGTTAAAATTATAGCAATGTATAAAATAGACTACAGACTAAAAAAAGAGAAGTATTTAACGGCCGGTTTCAATAAATAAGGCAAAAATGACGTATTAGCTACTGCTGGCAGCTAATTTGACAGTTGGTCAAAGGTTATTAAGACCGGCCGTTACTCAATAAAAGCTTGCTGTTTTATTTTTCTTTTTAAGTTTCTTTCCTAAAAAAGTAAAATACCTATTATTAGACATTTGACACAACTATCGGTGTCTCAATAATTGCCGCACCCGTTAGTTCTGTTATTATTGCTAATAATACCAAATCTAATTTAAAGTCGTGAACAACCCTATAATTGAAATATATTAATATTAGCATACTTTACATAAGTTACAAGATTACTCTTAACTAATACAATACATAAATAAACTAATGAAATAAAGTAATATGGACCATTATACGGTGTGCGTAGTAGACCAGCTAATGAATAAATAGCCAATAAGTTAACTTCGCTTGTGTATGGAAAATACTGGACCCATTTTGTTTGTTAACTTCCTGTATTTATGCGAGAATAGTAGTGTGGGACGAAGGTGGTCACTTACTTTGCACTGTACCTATACCTACATAATTGTTTTTAGAGTTCAGGCTCTGGCCCTAGCGGGCCCCGTCTCCTATGCTGACATCTCTTTATGGTACAGAACCCTGTGTGTGCAAGTTCGACTCGCAGTTGGTGGGTTTTTTACGATTGCAAAAATATTTTTGCAGTCGTAGACTAGGCTAGGTAGTTAGCTACTCTTAAGTATGCTTTTTGTTTTAAATCAAGTTAGTAATTTTATTGATTGTTGATCTAGCTACAAACAAATCAAACCAATAATTTATCAGATTATAGGTAGTCATCGACCGCCTTAGGATTGAAGCAAACATTGTATTAAACTACGTTTGAGTACGTTCTTATGTATGTCAGTGGGGTTAAATATCAGATTCTTTGTCATCACAGGAATACAATCAAAGCTCGAAAAATTTTTATAACTAAGTTTTCATCCAAAGTTCATTAAAGCTCACGTTTTACACGAGTAGGTAGGTACCTTCTTAATTTAATGTGTACCTACTGCTTAGGTATTACCTACTTATGTCAGTTCGTAATAAAACTATAGTAATTTTAATTTCAGACTGTTCATGATACTTTTGAATGAAATAAGATCGAGTGTCTTTTTGGTATATTGTCCTTAACCTTAATAAGTAGTTATGATAAGAATAGATTTATTATCTCTTTTTAAGCTATGAATACTTAGAATAACATAAGTAGGTAGGCATTTTATTTGTTGACTGTACAATATCTACAAAAAAACTCTCGAATACACTCTCTTTTTTTAATGTAGTGTTTTCTAGTAGATATTGATTGTGAATGCTTGGATGACATTTCGAACATTTTTAGAAGGGCTGGCCGGTTTATTATTCACAAACACGTTACATGTATGCATGGCAAGAGCTTTCACGAATACCTATTACTGAATATGTGAACTTCGACTGGGAGGCTTATCGTTGCAAAGATTAGACAATCAGCAAGGATGTCGAAGCATAGCAATTTATGTACAAATCACTGCGAAGAAGGATCACGTTTTTTCCCATGGGGTAAGCAGAAAATGTAGAACGCCATCTGCTACAAAATCTTGTAAATAAATTTAAAAGAAAATTTTGTTCTTCTTAAAAGACGTAAACATAATACCTGTAAACATACATGCAGTGAGTCAACATCGACCTGCTATTTAATGTGCGGTTTTAATCCTTAGGTAGATGTAAATCAGAAACCGCAGCAGTTTATACCTCTCAATTCCAATTAACGTGTTATATGCAATAAAACAATATCATCAATATTGCAGGTACGATCAGTAAGAGCTGGGGGACTGAGGATTATTACTTTGATAACTTTTTTTTTTGGATATGAAATCACCAAATGAGTTCCGCCCCGGGGCGGGAGGGAGTGTCAGACTCTTGCTGACTAAAACCCGCCCGAGTTCCTTAAAAATGCCCTTTACGTTCCAGGGCCGCGATGACTCAACACACAATTTCGCAAACCCTTTTTTTTTTAAGGATGGGATATCATCAAATGACATCTTCCGCTCTGGGTGGAGCAGAAGGGCGTGTCAGACTCTAACTGACTAAAACCCATTCGTGTTCCTTCTAAAGCCCTTTGCGTTCCAGGGCTGCGGTGACTCTTTCAAACAAATTCCGCAACCCTGGCAGAATTTCGCAACCCTGGCATGCATATTTTGATTACTAAGGACACAATTTGGATTGTATGCAAAAACGAAATTGACTTATATGTACTTTTGGATTTTTTTACCTTTTTTTATTGATTCTAAGTAGTAGGTTATTTAAATTAGTAGTTAAATTTAGAATCAATGAAATACATATTGCTAACCTATAAAGTACGGTAGAGGAAAGTAACCAAATATGGAATAGTATCCTAATATGGAATACCTAGATTTCTCCGAAAATTAAACTTGGCATCGAAATACATGACCATCTTCTAATCTTACCACCGGCTATCTTACTATACAGGGAAAACCCACGCAGTTCTGGAAGACCAGAACTGCGTGGTCATAAGGGTGATATTGGGTAAAAAATATCTAAACGAAAAAAAGTCACTTTTTCAAAAAAAAATACCAGAAAAACTGACTGAAAAGTTGCGAAGAAATGACTTTTCAAGTAGTTTGTTACAGTTGGTGGCATTTAGTTAAATGACAAATTTGAGGTTACATCAAATTTGAACTGCTTCAGAATGCGAAAAAGTATTTTTTTATGTTTTGATATTTTTTCCTTATTAGCTATCCAATATCACCCTTAAAGGTGACCACGCACTTCTGGAACAGCCTGTACAATTCCAGGTAACCAACTGCTACTAAAATCCACTGTTGCTATATGAATTTATTAATGACCGATCATCATCATCTGCCTAGCCTTTTTCCCGCGGCTGCCTACCAGACCTCCACAACCCATTAACCTGGGAAACACGGTACTCCTTGGCAAGACTGGTGTCAGATTTACTGGCTTCTGACAATCCGTAACGACTGCCAAAGATCAACAAATGACAGCCGGGACCAACGGCTTAACGTGCTTTCCGAGGCACGGAGGAAACTCGGTAGGTTAAGATTGTCACCCATCCACAACAACCTTGGCAAGCGTTGCTTAACCTTGATCGATCCGTGCGGCTGGTATTCTTTAGCCACGACCTCCTCGAATTTATTAATGACCGATAAGTAACATAATACTTAAACATAAAACGGCCAATTACAATTACAATCATATTTTCAGCGAGACTATTGCTAGCTAGCTCACTCTTAGGTCACCTTATGACCAATACAATACCCGAAGGTACTACTCTTTATTATTAAGTACAGTAAAACATTGCCGCGAATAAACGGAAATTAGCGAACAATAGATGCTAGATAATAATTTTAATGTATTCTAATACAAGAAGCAAACAAACCATCGCTTATTATCGTGTCGCTGTCAGTGTAACGCAAGATTGACGACCCATTGCTAATAGCACTGTCATTAAATCTAACTCTACCAGCATAGGTAGGTCAGAAATATTATGAAATAAAAAAAATGGGTTATAATTTTGAAAGACCTATCCAACGATACCCCGCCCAATGGGATGTACATGTATGGGAGCTTCTTTAAAAAAACATTTCCTAGATTATATTATTTGTCGGCGTGATAAATATTTCTAACCCTGCCAAATTACAGCTTCGTAACATCAACAGTCTCCTCTGAGTAAAACCGAGGACGGACGGACATGGCGAAACTATACCTAAGGGTTCCTTGTTCTACTTCGGACTACGGATCCCTAAAAGGTACACCAATGGGCCTTGTTTTTTTTCTGTTTTTAACCGTAATATTATTAAAATAAGGGCCAGTGGTCGATAAGTCGCGCTATCGTCCACTGGACTTTAAACTGGCTGAGGTGTTAGTGTTATATTGGGTGTGAAAGTGTTCAGTTTTTCCATTACGAATGTCTCAGTGGCAAGTTTGGATTTGGCCTGGCTGTTTGATGACCAAATCAATGAAACCACCTCCACGATACCATTATCGTGGAGGTGGACATTAAGCCCAGAATAAATAAATTACGTCTGGTTCTCCGTCGTCGACCATATCATCGGTCTTCATCAGGTAAGCTTGTGTTATAAAATGTGTGTGTAATAAAATAAAGGCTCGGCTCTCTTTTGCCTCTGAAACATAAAAATAGCTGGTGAAATATAGGAGCGATATGCACATTCTGCCCACTCTTCGGGGAATGCGTATCATGTAATAAAACAAAGACACGTGCTGAAATATCAACATTATACGTATGCGGGCAAGCTGCTCGTAACTCGTAACATCACAGCTGTTGGAACAAAGTTAGGTCGATTACAACGTGGTTCCATTGTTGCTTAAACAAAACGTTTATTTTTTATCAAGATGATATAACAGTAATTATATTCATTCATTCACATATTCACATATAATACAATCTGACGCCAGTCTTGTAGCGTAAAAAAAATATTTGTGAAATCTATACCGCAAGAAAAAGTAACGCGGCGACATCTATACCGCCAGCAACGAACTATATCAAAGAAATCCTGCATCGCGGTATCAGAGTTTTCCGTGCTATTTGAACATATATAACATAATATCAACTATCGGGCAGTTGCCCACCAGTCACAACAACCGTTTGGTCGGAGGATCCTCCCTTTTCAATGGAGGTTTGCGGGACGTTACACCTTGTTTTGTTTACCTCTATAGAGTCATGCCAAGGGGTATTACCATGTACCAGTTACTTAGTTGTGGAGGTTTGATGGGCAGTTTCTCCATGTAAAATATGGCATCCGGTTATCACAGAAAACCGACCCCAACATAGTTGGGAGAAAGGTAGAATGAGATTGATTACAATAAGAGAGGAAATGTAAAATATTTTGCACGCTAGGGAATCTTCCCTTGCATGAAAATATCTTGCATTACAAACACGAGGTTTTGCTCTTGAAATTACTATGGATAGAGTAATGGGTTTTCCCTAAGTAGATAACTACTTAGAAAAAACCCATAACTCTATCTATTTTCTCTATTTATTTACTAATCTTTTAAGCTGTAGATCATGTACAGGCGGCGCCCTGCCACCTGTACGCCAGGACAGAAACGAATAAAACTGAACAACTGAGAGTACATACTTAGAAATATATCTTTGCTCAGTTTGTTTCTCGGGTTCAGAGCTCAAAGATCGTAACAAAATAATATCAGACGCACGGTTCGACCGTTGAGGTCGCTTGCCGAGATCGGATCGGGGATGGGTGACCATCCATTACATACCGAGACATTGGTCCCAGCTGTTGTATGATAATCGTTACGGATAGTTAGAAGCAAGAAAATTTGACACCCTCGAGGGGTAACATATTACCCAGTTACTTAGTAGGCTTGATGGGCAGTTGCTCCATGTAAGACGCTGGTACTCTTATGCATCCGGTTAGACTGGAAGCCGACCCTAACTCAGATAGGAAAAGGCGACTGGGAACCTTTGCTCAGTTTTTCATGCTTGCATTCAATAAAAAACAACTCTGCTCATTTATCTGATTTATTTTCTCACCTTCACATGTCAGCGAATCTTAGTTGGCAACTTACACCAAACAAATACAAAATTACTCATGACTTCAAAAGAAAACATTAAAAGAAAGTAACAATTACAATTACGGCGTATCGAAGTACCTACTGAACTGTATACATTTAAATCAGGTTTAGCTGGTTCTCGGCCTTACTCTCTGTTTAGTATTATCTGTTTTATAAAAATAACCACAAAGAAAAATAGTAAGAATATAATAAATCTAAAAATTATACTGTTAAATCTTTGGATTTTTTGGGAATTTATTTTTAACAAATACTTATAACTAGCGTACGTTCAAAATATAAGTAGCATGATGTTAATGATAAAATAAGTAACGAATGGCTGCTCTGGGATCTTGCTTTATAAGGTATTTATCAACTTATCCGGGTACCTACAATCTCCACCAACCGTTACAGTAGGCAATCATTTAATTAACATACGGGTTTGCAGAACTTCCCCGCATGTAATATCACCTTCCCAAATATTTAAATAGTGTGACATATTTCCGATGTGTCACGTTATTTATAGAATGTCACTAGATTATCTGTAAAAGACAAGGCCATTTTGTTATTGTTCTACTTAGAGCTTCCATAAAAATACTGGAATAATTAAATTCATCAAAATCATGTACGTACAATGTGGGCAGTATAATATAATTTTATGTTAATAACTAACGTGGCTGTGGCACATTCACGAAACTCGCGCGAACTGATTAGCATAGTAAACATTGACAGAAGTTCATGTCTTGTCAAACACGTCTACGAAAAAAGATATTCATTATAATAATATAGTCAATATAACATGTTCGACGTCACGTTTGGGTTCCGTAAACTTCCGTAGTAAAACAGGATGTTATTGGCATGCTCATTTGTCACCCAAAATATCTGTACTAATTAAAATATATAATTATACCTACAGTACAAAAGCAAAGTGGAGTGACCGCATTCCTTCCTTCTCTTTCTTATTTTATTTATGAATTGTAGGTTGACCTCTGCAGTTTATTATCATTATAAACTGCAACGTATCTTAAGAAACATTTGGACAAACGTTTTTCCAATGCGTAACGCTTGAAAGATTTAATTCTTTCGATATCACAAAAAAAGTTTCACGTTTGTTTTTCCCAATCGATTCAGTCTAACAATGCATGGCTAATAGATGCTGGTATCCACTATGTATACAAAAAAAAAATACAATCAGTGAAATTAGGATTTAACAAAAACTCGAAGCGGAAGATACACCGGCAAAAATTGAAAACTATCACCGTTTCGCTGTAGATTACTTCCGTTAACTATGAAATTTTGTTGCCATCCTATACTGTAGTACTTTCGACATTCCTTCTGGTTGGAACGGAATCCGAGCAAAGTTGCACCGTACAATCAAGTATTTTTATCATGTATAACTTTTGAGTTAAAACTAGGTATAAATTAACATAAAATCACGCTTGTACCTATTCCACGTAGAGTTCTACGGGGAATAGGTACAAGCGTGATTTTATGTGGGCTTTTTTTAGGCAGTGGCTGTATTTTATTAAATTTCAAATGGAAAACCCCAATAACACTGCCCGCCTCGGGAAAGGGCGGTGGCGTCATTACATTATAAAAAAAAGTTTAACCATACGCATAACACGTGTACTACCTAGCCATATTTACTTACTCGTCCAAATAGCGATATGCTGAGAATATTAAACAAGGAATTAGTTATATTCGTCATAAATGTTTTCCACATAAAATTAAAGAACCGTTTTTAGTTTTATGGGTTTCTACGTTCGTCAGAATTTCGCAGAAAAAGGACTAATATGCATATTTAAATCGGATTGATGCATATTTATATCAATAATATTGTAATCTTAAGAAGCAAAGGAATTTAACAAATATTTTTTAGCAAATCCTCATTTAATTTATTGTCTTTTTTAGAATATCGACAAGTATCACAGGCGTTGTTATATCCTGAAATATGCTCAGTATTTTTTGGGAAAGGCCCCGGAAACCAAGCCGCTGAAAAAAGTTAGTTACCTACAAACTAAAACGAGCGTATACATATCTATATACTTACTGTTTGAAACGTAAGTATACCTATCTTTTAAGAGCTGTAAAGAAAAACCTTGTGACTCATTCATTGATAACTGGACGTAAGTTCTTTTATGACGTAGATCTTGTTTTTGTTTTAAAATCAAATGTCAGTGATCGCATATGCATTACAAAAGCACTAAATCGTGCTTAACGTGAGTGCTCTCTTATTCTTGAAGGCTGATATTTAACCTTTATATTCACCTTGTTTTTTTATCTGAGATTTTTTAATTTAGGATAAGAACAACAAGAAGGCATTTCACTGCATTATGGATGAAGCCTCGATTTCACTATAGTCGTACCTAAGCGCACGGGTTTGTCGGCAAGCTTTTACCTTATCCCTATTTAAAAAAACCAGTTCTATAAAGCTCAAACTGAACTCATCAGGATGAACTGCGTAGCGCTACGCGGCGGGCGCGGCGTAGCTTTCGTAGCGCTACGCAGCTCATCCTGAAAAGTCTAATGCGCCTGCGCTTTGGAGTACGTAGCAAAGGCCAGTTTGAATAAAAAATGTAACCTTATATTAACAAGTATTGATTTACGATACGAACACTTAATCATCATTATTGAAGTGATGCTGCTAGGATATATTATTATTATTAATCAAAAAATATTGATATGTTAATGTAAATTAAGTTTGTACAGCTATAATGACGTAGTTTATACCTCATTGGTATGTTATCTGATTTCACTGTCATTGAAAACGAAATTCGGATAGCTTTGGTCGCTATTTGGCGTCATAAAATATAAATTTTAATAAGTTCCGGTCCTTCATTTATTCATGTATTCCTTATCAGATGAAAACAATCATCCTTGACATTGTAATTCGTAAATAATTTTAAACCCACGTCAATAACATCAATGTTAGTAAGACATTATCTTAAAAACACAAAAAACAATAAGATGTTTTTAAATGCAATTACTGTTGTTGTTAATACTAAATAAATGCAATAAAATAATTTTACATAGTAGTTACTAAACATAATTGAATCTTTTTATTTGTTTGTGTGCAAATCAATCAAGTCCATTATGTATAACCAACAATATGCGCGCCAGTATAAGCCTTCATTTACTTTGTAAGATACCTAAGTAAATAAAATTCTCTTAGGACTAAGTCAACCTCAAAAGTGTTAACAAAGTCGTAAAATACACAATCTTCTTTGACTTTCAAAATATGTTTATAAAAGAAAACAACATTGATTTCAAAATCTTAAAATTTAGGAATGAAGAAGCGGATATTCCTATAGTAAAATCGATGTAATAAATAATTATATGCCGTCAAGTAAAACTAATCATGTGTAATATAAAATAAACAACTCAGATTAACCCTATCATAAATAAGCAACAACACAATAAATAAACTTCGCGTCAACAAAAGCTTACAGTAGCAATGTATGAATTAAAATATGTATCATAATTAAGTGTAAAGGATCACCATTCAATTGCAGCAACATCTAAAGATCGCGCCGCATCAGTTTTGTATCTACAGGCCCATTACTCACATTGATTGATGGCCGACGTTTGAAACAAACACTTTTGTTTATGTTATAAATCTAATCCTATAAAGATAACCTCCGCATACTAAAAGCCTGGATACTTCTTCACTCGTGTCGGCACGAACTAGATGTACAAGAACAAGTCATACCGTGAAAAAAAAATATGCCCCTAGCTGCCGCCCGCGTCTTTGTTTGCGTCTTCGCTCCGCCCGCATTAATAACACATAGGCATGATGTAGAAGCAACATTATTCTAAAGTTCGTAAGGTGGTTTTTTAGTGAAAGAGTAACAAATATCAATTGATCCCAACAATGTTCTATATTTATAATGTACTAGCTTCTAACCGCTACTTCATACGCGCATATCCCGTTTTTTCCTGTTCCCGTAGGATTTTCGGAAAATCCTCTCTTAGTATTCCCCTACGGAGTGTAGGGGGAAGCTACATGCCAAATTTCAGCTTTCTACGACCAGGAGTTTAGGCTGTGCGTTGTCTGTCAGTCACTCAGTCACCAATAACTGAAGTTATTTTCCCCAAAAGTCTTAAACATACTCTTCCTCTTAATACTACATTAAGAGGAAGAGTATGTTACCCATTTTATAGGATACGACACATATGGAACACGACACAGGAATTGAACTTAAGATGCCTCATGCTCATCAGTAGCGCTTGGCTACCACTGGACTAACGAGGTAGTAAAATTTGAGACAGTAAAGAAGTCTTCGGTGTGGCTACTCCCAGAAGCTATATATATATATGCAATTCAAAGATGAAAAGCCAGCTAATGCAGCTTGATGAAGTCTCGGGTTAGTAAACTGGTGACCAACATCTCACCACCTCGTGACTGAACCAAAACATAAGTCACACTGACTTAAAGCTTGTTCTTATAACCACCAATCACGTTAATAGATAAGAATACAATATTTTTTCATTTTTACCGACTTCAAACAAAGGAGTTGTGGTGGTGGTTGTTTAATCATAATGTCATAATTTATGAGCCGATTTGAAAAAATATGTTTTATGTGAAAGGATCTTTCCAATTGGACCCTAAAAAAAATATCATGAAAGTTGTAGTTTGGTTTAAATAAAAAAACTGGAAAAAATATGTCATCCAATAAAGAAATTGCGTATTTTGCTTTCCTGTGTCTGTCCAGCGGTGTTGTAAGGAGAAAAATAAAAATTGTATTTTTTTGTAAAAAAGTTTTTATTATCTTTAATCCCCGAGACTAAACTGACATAAAGTTGATTTAGAACTATCGGTTTTTGTGGTTTTCAAAGATTTATTGGTATCGGATTGTTTCATTTTTTGAGTCCAAATATTCAAGGCAATATTCAAAATTACACAAAAAATATGTAAATTTGTTTCCAAATTAATAAATCACACGATCTGCAGTGCCTAGCTTTAAAACCGTTTACTGTCTCAAGTTCCAACCTAAAATGCCAGTTTTTCGTTCATAAAACAAAATAGAATGTCTAACCAAACACAGCTCGTTGTTGTTGCTTCAATGTATGGTACGTCACACTGCGCAAATTAGGCTTAAAAGATTGTTGCAATTGTAATGGCTTGCAGGTTGTATCTATAGAACGGCTAGAACTCTCGCTTTTTCTGTTGTCTTAGAAAAAACAAATTCTATTATTCTATTTCTCAATGGCGAAGTAGGTAATAAAAGTAGGATACTGGGCTAGAGACTGAATAGAATTTTTAAATTGGAAAGCTTAACTTTGAAGCCTTCATTACCTATAACCAAAAGAGAAAAGACCGTTTGGAAGCATATCCTAAATGTCATAAAATAAAATCACCGACACAGAACTTTGCTGTAGGTAAATATGATCCAACCTCGGATCCATTTAGGATCCAACGGTTTTTGTTTGTATAAAACAAATTATACATAAACACGCCTGTATTGAAAGGGGCAGAGGTGAACACTAGTATTATGCATGACGCATGTGATGATTAAGTTCCATATAATATAGGGAGAGCAAATTACTATCAACCAGACTTATTTGCCGAATCCCGACTGCTTCTGACCAATTCCAAGTATAATAATTCTATACAACTTTGTCCGACTCGGGAATCAAACCTCGGACCTCACCGGTGAGGCGCGAATAATAATAAACTAATTCTCCTATTATAAGTAAGGGAACGGAGTAACCAAAATATAAGATAGAATACGATTTTAAGATCTTTCCTTGTAATTTGTTCGCATTTTCTTGCAAAATATAAAATAGAACACGATTTTTAAAGAAGAAGAAAGAAAATCAGTTTATTCTGCCAGAAAAAACGCACAAAAACAATAAAAAACTAATCAACTACAATAATCTCTCTCCTTGTAATTTGTTCGTATTTTCTTGCAAAATATAAGATAGGAGACGAGTGTAACATCTTTCATATTTTTTAAAGATTCAAATATGATTTGATAGATAAGAGAGAGAGCTTCTTTCTACGGTTACAAAAAAACGTGAAACTGAAAAGTCACTACAAATGTGCATTCAGCATCTTCACATCAACAGTCGATCCCAATCGAAGCGCATTCAATTTAAATTCTAAGCTAAGTGATACTCTGCAATAATTCACCAGAATAAGGGCAGAGGAAAGACCTCATTAAATGGAATAAGTTGAATAACTGGTTATTTAGGTGAATAGCCTGGGATCGGTTCGAGAAGCCCTCAGGGTGGACCCATATATATAGGTTATTGATCTACTGATGTCCACAACACCATACTTTATTGAATGCAATACATATTTGTATACACATTTCGAGTTTGACTGGATTAGGGAAAAAGTCAACGAAAACCAAATGTCAAAAGCAAAATATTTATGCAAATATGAAACGCAGTATTTAAAAACTGGTTAATATCACTAAAATAGGACTGAATCAAAGAGTGGAAGCTTAGGAGTGGAATTCCTTGCCGGAGTCTGTGTTTCTGATTAGTACTTATAACCTGGGGGGCTAAACCCAACAGTAAATATGTAACTTCGAATAGGGTATTTAACTAGATAGAACAATTATTATTCTATTTAGTCCGTCCGTTACATTTTCAAAAAATATTGGACATGGATTTTTTGCCATTAAAGCGTATTAAAGTTCAAGAGCAGGGACTGGTGACGTCACGTCCCTGGTAAAAATTGTACTATCGTAGTGAAATCACGCCAGTTTTCGCGCACTGTACCGACTTAATTTTTTGTTAATGTGAAAAAAATACGTGTCCAATATTTTTTGGAAATCTATCTGACGGACTAATTAGATTTTCTCACTTAAATACCTAATTAAGCGTACTGTTCATCGCGTCGCAATATCATGAAATGAGAAAAACCACTTTCTCACGGGAACCCATCAAACTACAATTTATTAAATATTGTCAAATAAAAGCGCTCCTACTCCTTAAAAGGTTGGAAAGAATTTGGTCTCCTTATTCAGGAATATCTATAATTTCAGGGTTGTCGCCGTCTGTCTGTCTGTCTGCGAGTCCAACTCTCACTCGACCGGTTTTCTTACAATAAATCTTATGCTTGATTGATAATGATAATAGGAATTTAAACGGACGTTTTACGTCAGAACAGTAATTAATACCATAAGATAAGACAAATTTGTAGGAAGCTACAAAATGGTCAATTTGTCTTATATCATAATTATCATAATTAAATAGTCGTCAGTGCGTCACTTACCTAAATGGCAGCCGTTACTGATTTAGATGTAGATGTTAACAAACTTGTGAAGACTAAACTGAAAGCCTTACTTTTCCATCTGAAACCGTATCCATATCAACGAAGATCTTTTATCAATGATTCTTGCAATCGAAATAATTAATGTTATCGGTTTCATCTGCAATCTCCATAAACTACGATAGACTTGCGCGTTTTCCAATTGTTTATCTACATGGTTATTTGCGAGCAATGCGATGTTTTATTGAAAAAGGTGTTTTTTATGTACAAGTCACAAGTATGATAAATGAAAATTCTTGATATACCCACACTTTGTATTTACGTTGTCTGAATTTCAGGACGATTCGCTACGGCCGCTACGCTACGGTCCTGTACGAGTTCACTACGAATGTTCGTTACATTTTTAGTGACTTTTATGTAGTTTTTTTAATAAACTGTAATTAAACTAATTAGGTGGACAGTTAGCATAAAGATGTTTTAATTATATTTAACTATGATGTGAGTATTTATTAATGATGCTATCAGGTCATACCACGCACTATGTGATATAATACGCATTTATAAATACAGAACAGGCTTATATTTTCATATAATATAAAAATGTTATGCAATAATAAATAGTTTTTGTGTCTTTTATATGTCATTTATATTTTTGTATCTACCTTCTAATATTATTTTATCCGGTACGGAAATGCCAACGGTGACGTGCGAAACTGTCAACCTATTCCCTAAATGTCTTAAAATGTATTATTAACAACTTAATGTATTATTTGCGAAAATTAATGTTGATCTAATACCGGATATTACCGTATTCAAATTAAACTTAAGACTAAGCGCCGACGCGATAAAAATCACGCGCGACCATAAAATGAGCATGATATTAAATTTCGAATTTATGTATTTAATCAATTGAGGCCTAATCTCAATAACGCATACACGACGGCACTGGACACATATTGAACTCAATGACATCCGACTAAAGACACTGTTTGGTTCAACTTTTGCTTTTGTTTGCAAGGACAAGTTTATTTACTTCCTCTCTTAGATCAAGTCCTCTCATAACAGGCTTTGCAGGTGCAAATTAAATATATAAATGTAATGAAATCATCGAAGTTAGTCTTTTGTTATTGTTGAAGGATGTGTTCGAATAACGTTTAAAATATTATTTTTTGTCAATAATGACTAGGTAGTTAATTGTTATGCGCGATTTACTACATACGTCCATTCACCGGAACGGACACCATTGAGACGTCACTCTATTACTTAAAACATTGACTGAAAGCTATGAAAATGAGAACGTACTTGTTGTGCGTTTGCCGTCAGCGATGAGCGTGAGGCTATGCGGCTTCTGCAGCAGCTCCTGCAGCTCCGGCTGCGGGTCCGACGAGCTCTTCCTGGACTTCATGTTGATTCGTAAATAGTTCACTTGCACAGCTGTCAATTATTTCATTACAACTCCTCGGAGCACTTTGGGAAAATAATGATAGTTGACGTTATGCACATGAGATGCTTCATCCGTGGGGCGGAGGCGCATGGCTCGAGGTGCAAGTGCGGCGGGAGCGAGGGCGCGCGGCCTTATGAGCAAGAACACGCGAGGGTACGAGCAGAGCCGCGCTGTGACTGAGCTGAGCGCGGCAGCCGGTCAAGGGTATAACACCTCGCGGACGGCACTACTCGCGGCAGCCGGCGGCGCCATCGCAGCTTCCACTACGAACACATTGTTTATTGTTATTGATCAGAGAGTCGCAAATAAATACATTATATATTCAACATGATCGGGTATTTACCAATATATTTGTCTTGTCACTAAAACCAATTAATTTATTTCTGTCAAAACTAAATCAGACATTCATTATTATTAATCTATACAAACAAAATGTTAAACAGTCAGAGGATTGCATGCAATTCTCAAATTAATCTAAATAACTAATCAGCGTCGGGAGGGAGTGGTTCATATTTAACATCTTTCGCAATAAATAAACTGCATAGTAGTGCGTAAAGCTGTATCCAAACACAAACAATATACCCGCATAGGTAACAGTCGATTTCGCAAAGGTGAATGACACTAAAAGTAAAGGGCTTAAGGAAGCAGTTTTCAAGTATCTGAAAACAACCTTACGGTCGTAGATAGTTCAATATGTAGACAGTAATTACAATCGACTTGATTAATGCTCAGTGCTTGAGAAAGAGCTGAAGTAGACTATTTTTAATAAAATGAAATCTACCTCTCGATTTGACAACAATATCAATCAAATAATTAATGAATTGTCGGTCTAGGCACTTTTGTTCTGTATTATTAGGCAATCATATCAAATCTGAAAGAACGTGGTTTTAGCTTCGGGTAATTTCATGTGTTCAACCGATGTATCTAACATTATGACGAAATCCTCTACAGTTCGTTCTAGCATCTAATATACTCGATAAGATAATCCGTCATCAGTACGAAAATCTGGTAATCTAGGTCCATACACAATTTAAGATATTAGATTCGCGACATTACCATTGTTACTCAACACACGTACACAGTTGGTAATTTCATACATTACAAGCTTCTTAAATTAGGATTTGCACAGAGCTAGAATTTATTTTTGAACTAGAATGCACGTCGTTATTATTGCTTCTTATACCTAATCGCTTGATTCCACTTACGATTCGAAGGTACGGTCGCGTCATATTAGAGTGTATCGTATTTATAAGCTACCTTTAGTTTTGAAGGTGTTTCTCCTAAATTGACAATCTTGAGTTATCAATACCTCACGAGTTCCTACTACTTTAGTATTCCACCTGCAAGTCAGAACATTCAGGGTAAGCAGCACCCATGTAGCAACAGCAAGCAAGATCCGGCAAGCAATCAAAAAGAATGTTCAAACAGAAAAAATCATATAACAGCTCAAGCGAAGGAAGGAATCGAACCCCACACCACACAATAATTGCGTTTATGACCGCAATCAGATTAACGATATACCTACTTATCGAAAACGGTTGGTATAAAACAGATTCCCACAAGTGTTGAGAAAAGTTTCATTTTTTCCTTCAGTGTATTCGATTGAGAATCGATATGAGTCATAAGGACGAACTGACGGACAAGTCCACCTCGTTATTACATATCTTACGTTCCAGTTTTATAACCTTACGTCAAGCAGTAGACATAGAACGAGGAACTTTGTCTTGTCAGGTAGTAAACAATTTTATATTGTGACCAGTTTTTAATAAGTCTAAAGTGCTGAGTTTGAATTGCTGTAAGATTATGCGATAAGTATTCACAAGGTAGTGTGTAGCCACAGATTGAAGATAAGTCTAGTGCGTGAATGAAAGTCTAGCTTTTGATAACAAGTTCTATAGCAGGTAGAAAGCTACTTGGGTAAAATGAGCGAAAATAATAGTTTTCACTTATTTTCCTATTCTATAAATAGGAATTATAGTACCTATCTGTTTTTTCAATACCTTAAGAGGAAGGATGAGTTTAATACTGCAACATCCTTATCGGAAGGCTGTTTTTAATGGGGAATCACCAGGATTCATAAGGAAAATCACTTTTTCTATTATTATAATTTATTCGTAACAAAGGCGGCAGACAACCCCCGAATAGTAATACCGTCATAGGCGTGTCCATCCATCCATGTGTGTATTAAATAAGTATGCAAAGGTATCACGGTATTGTAGATAAGTCTAGAAAATCCCCTCCAGTTTCTTTACCGGTGCGTTCTTTTTCCAGGCTTAAAAACGTAAAAAGAATGATGTGTGTGTACCTGTGGTAAACTGTTCTGAGATTACAGGCGCGATGTTTTTGCTGCTCTTATAACTACAAAGCTACCGACACACTTATGTCTAATAAATTGTATGTATTTATAGGGTCATTGCTTCACACACGGTCTTATTACAATAAATCGATTATATTCAAAACTTCGATAAACACATGGTTTCCATTCCTGTCACCTTTAAATCACGCATAAAATTATCCTAAATATCTGAAGTGGACACTTATAGGTGTTCTTGAATGTCAAACGTTTGATTTAGCATTCATATTGCGGTCATTGGGTGCCTAAACGACATGGGCTTTGTAAATGTGACCATACGTCCCGTTTCGACCGGAATCGTCCCCGACGAAAGCTTCGACGCCCCAAAAACGGGATTACCGTTTTCAGTTACAGAAGGGTCAAAACAATATTCTACTATTTTATAAGCAACGTTCGTACTCGTCTCAGGCGCAATTTGTCAAATTGTAGTTACCTGCGGGGTGTTTGACAAATTGCGACTGAGATACGAATGCGAATGTTGCTTTAAAAATAGTAGACTTCCCTCTGATAAAAACTCAAAATATATAAATGAATAGAAACCTTTTTTAAATGTTAAACCTGTCAAATTTAAGTCTATGTTAGTCTTAAGCTCCTAGCCTGCCGCCCCGTAACTTCCTGTCTGTCAATAGAGAATCTAATCTACCTACCCGAGGTGGGGTGTTAAAATGTCCCGTTTTTTATTTTTATTTTAATGGTCATCTTACAACTAGGTATATACATAGGGATTTTTGTGTTAATCTATTTAAAGAATGAGTTGTTTGTTACATACTTAAGTATCTGTGAGTATTTTATCACGAACCAAAGTAGAGGCGCTAAAGTTAAACATTGGGCTTCCCAATTATCGTTTTGCAATTAATGACTTTAGCCTTGGGGTAAGGAATATTGCCATAATTCTCATTTTCACGAGGATTAACTTGTCGTCCGGTTAGCATTTATATCGAAAACTCCATTTATATAAATCCCACCGTTTAGGAATCCCCGTAGCGAGAAATAAGGATAAATAATTAAAAAAAAACCTTATATTTCTTACCAAAAAAAAAATACATAAAATGATTTAACATGCTCTTAAAAAATATTAAACTATAACAGCCACTTGTGTTATGTCATCTGTCCACCGGGCAGCTGGTCTGCCTTTCTTCCTAGAGCCTGCTGGTCCGATCCAAGACGTCAATCTTTATGTCCATCTGTTATCTGTCAGCCGCACTATGTGACCGGCCCAGCGCCACTTTCATTTTTTGCAGTGACATAGAGCATCAGCAACCTTGGTATTTTTCCTAATAGTTTTATTGGGTACTTATTAAATATTTTTCAGGTTCCACATGCTTCTTTTCATACTGTTTTAGCATGAACTTATTTTGTTTTTTGATCTATATGTGTAGGATCCTTATCCTTCACATATACATATTATATCGAATATATGTAGATCGAAAAACAAAATTGGTAAACATTGGCACATGATTTCCAAAGTATACCTTCACATCCTTTGGGGTTTTCAATAACATAAGAACTATAATCGCAAAAATCTCAATTATTTTAGCACCTTGTAAATCGCAACCTGTAGGTGCCAACAATTAAGTAAATTATTTTAATCGCCATAAACATCTCCATTCATGCATACACAAGTAATTGTTTTAAAATCAAAGAATGCTTTGTACTCTGAGAACTGCAGTGCCCCTGACCTGACCTGCGACTTGAACCTAAACAATGAAGGCATTACTATCGGCAGGTCATTAACATTTAAAATGAACGTTTCAGATAAACTTTAATTTGATATTAATTAGCGTGTAATTAAACTAAGACTGAACGTTTATTTATGTCATCTCAGTCACCTATACACAGAATACCGAAGCACGTGATTTTTGATCATCAACCTCGTTATTAATTTAAATGATTTATTAATAATAATCATATTTTTTTTAATAAAAATAGCACCATTTGTAGGTTTTATCAATTAAAAATCTACATAATTAAAAACTTAAGATGACGATTAAACAAAAAAATATGAGACCTTTAAAAATTATTTATTGACGCATTATCACGATGTCAATACAAAAACAATCGGTAATACGAACATAGTTTATGTTGCCAATACATTTTCTTGAAACAGGTCCTGACTATAGTACGTAGACAGGCACATTAATTATATGTTACGTTACCATTAATTAATCGATCTCATAAACGAGATTAGATTGCGTAGATCGCTTCTTGTTTTATCTGGTTTTACTCTAATATGTACATAGGATATAATAGGATATTATCACAACTATTTCAAACATAGTTTATTCACTTCCGGGATCCAATCTGTTTAAAAATAATTTCCGGAAAACGGTTTGTGTAAGTAAAGCTTTTCGATACCTAGGGAGGTTACTTAGGTTTAATTTGATCGGAAGTTGGTATATGTAAGTAGTTATACATACGTACTCACTTATTGTAAAAGCCTTCGTAAGAATAGCTATAAAATTAATGTAACAACTCGGAACTTTAGCAGACTTTTAATGGTTATGGCTTACAACTTAACAATATGAGATACTAGCTGTCGCCCGCGGCTCCGCCCGCGTGAATATGGATATTATCACAAGAGAACGTACAAAAGAAACATAAAAAGTATCATATGTGTTATTCCAGACTATAATTTACCTCTGTGTCAAATTTCATCAAGATCCGTTAAGACGTTCTGACTATAATAGAATAGAACAGAATAGAATAGATTAGAATACTCTTTATTATGTACACCATATAAGTTACAAAAAAAAAAGATGAAGGTAAACTTTACATAGGGTGACACAATGGGCGGCCTTATCGCTAAAAGCGATCTTTTAACTAGATTGAGTAACAAACATCCATCCATCCATCCAAACACCTAAACTTTCGCATTCATAATATTAGTAGGTATAGATAGTACACAATAGATTTATCTTTTGCTGTTCAAATATCAATAAGGAAACGGCAAGGAAGAATTCGTCAAAACATAAAATTAATCTTAACATTCGGACAGCTTTCTTTTTTTTGCATATAAATGTGTATCAAGAAGCTATTAAATGATCAAAACCGAAATCATGTGACTACGATACACGTTAGCTAGCATTTGATCTATTTGAGAGCAAAAATATATATCTTATAAATTATGTAAAGGTAATCTAAAATATACTACTAAATATCATTAAACAACTACACTAATAAATTCGCGAAATTATAAAAAAATAATCATTGGGCATCAAAAAATTCATCCGCATCTCTGTCAATGGCAAAAGTGCCCAGAACACTGGCAGCATTGCCGCGTTGAATGGCAAAGCTGATTCTTTGGCCGGAGAAAAGCCCAGCCCTCTGGTCACGTGAAGAGTTGAGGAGTTGTTTGCTGATGTCCCGAAAGACTCGGTGAGCACTCGTACCCCATGGGCCGTGATGGGCCTAATGGACCCCATAGACCGCCCAACGCAGCCCGCCGTGCTTAGAAGACGGCATGGCGCAGGAGTGTCGACATATGTTTTAGATTTTTTTAATTTACTTATGTCAATATTAATTTATTTTGATTCGTATTATAGTGGAAAATCCTTTAAAGATGAACAAACCACAATACATTCCGTCAAATATAAGTCATAAAAATAGCTACTAAGATAGCCAACATTCATACGAGATCAGGAAGATTTATTATGAAATGAATTATGTATTGTTGTCAGGAAAACTTCAGACAAGTACTTAGATCTTGAGATAAAACTAATTTTATACGACATCACACTCACTACACACCATCACAATCTCATTTATCCGTACCTACTTCTAAAACTTTATAAAATAATAAAATAAGCAGCCATGTCTGCCGCATGTTTCCCGCATGCCGAATGATTAATCTGTTGTATATAAGACTATGTTCCGAAGACCTCACCACATTTAAGCATTGAAACAGCATAATAACACTTTTTTAACCGACTTCAAAAAATGAGGTTCTGTTTTCGACCCGTATGTATGTATGTATGAATGTTTGTATGTCTACGATTTTCTCAAAAACTACTGATCCGATTTGGATGAGGTTTTTGTTATTTAATGCATATTTTTCAGGAAAGGTTTCAGTATATGAGGATCTGATGAATGAAATGACAATGGAAACCTTCAATAACCAACAGCAAATATTCCGCGATTGCTGCTATTGTATGTTGTAGTCGTACAGTCGTGATGCTATGTTATTAATGTTAATTAATAACATAGCATCACGACTGTACGTTTTGAAGGGGTAGGCAGATCTATAGAGTACAACCTTATATGGTCGAAAGTGCTGCTCCGATGTGTATTGGGCTTTCGCTATTTGACTGCATATTTTTTAGAAACAAACAAAATGAGACACCATAAGCACAAAACGGGTTGCCATCAAAAACATCCGAACTCATAAGTAAAAAATAATATAACTTTAATTTCGGAAATCGCTGTTAAAAACGAAGAGACCAAATCGACTTTCGAAACTTTAATTATCTTTTTTTGCTTAATTTATTAGTTTTTTTCGGATTTTTTGCTCAAAAACAAAAAAGTTTTTCAGGAGGAAAAACTAAAAAGCAAAACGAGTAGAAATGGAGTCGTTATTTAAATTTTCGAGCTCGCTTCACTCGGTCTTGCATTCTGCACTCTCTTACTTGTTGAGCTATTCTGTATAAATAAAAAAATCACTTCTATTTAAGTATGAATGATGAAAAGTAATAAAACAGGCGGAGTGCAAAAACGCGTTATCAATACAAAATGAACCTTTTTTCGAAATGAATAAGAAGTATTTTGTATTACACAAGTGACGCGAATATTTCACAAATACGCGAAGTGAAGTAGAAGCCCCCGGCCCCCTCCGAAATGGGTTAGGGGTTAGTGCCGTCACCAATAGGTGACGGCAGCTGCAACCGATTTCTTGAAAAATTTTGGAGAAAGTCGCAACTCATCATTATTTCTGGGTCGTGTCCATTTATGGGGTGACACCACATTATCTATGCTATATATATGCTAGCTACGCTACTACTGCCCAATCCTCTCCATTGAAACCTAGTACCTACACTGACTAAACTACTACGGTTTAGCGTTGAGTGAGTGTTGAGTTTTAGAACAAGCTTTTGTCCAAGAGAATAAACAATTGTTTTTGTTATCCTTTTCTGACCCTCTTCTGGGCAAAGACAAAAAAAAAACGAGTTGGTATTCCCATATCAAATCTACTTTATTTAAACACGTGACATAGATTTATTGCCTCTTTTTTGTTTAATCAAAGCGATGAATTATTTAATGGTTGTAATTTATCATAATATTGATTAGCAATTAGAATCGATATAAAATGGCCTCATCTATACATGATTTAGAGTCATCAATGATTATCTTGTTACGCTTCGTTTATACTACTTAATAATGCCATAAAGCGTGCTAAACACCGTTAAAAGGAAAACCGTTACTATTGCATGATTAAAACCGCCAACACAAGTACCTTTTGGTATTTTCATGTTAATATTATAGGTTGCTCTGTTGCAGTCATTCCTATCTATTAAATAGGTGCATCACATTGAATCACATCGTGGTGGTATTAGGGCTAAATACCACGAAGTCATAAAATTGTAATTGTAATTTAATTATCTGAGTTAATGAGTAGGTAGAACTGGACAGGTGTAGGTTTTGGTAAAGGTACTATTACAATGGCGCGGGACGCTTCAATATCGATGAACTTGTAAAACAATTTGGCGACTTTGCAAACAGTTTCAGGATCCACCGATGATAGACCCGGGTCTATCAAGTAACTGTTTTTGCTAATTATTTACTGAAATCCATAATTTCATCCTTGACCTGTACCTATCTAAAAGTCAAAATGGTACCACAAGGCTCAATTTTGGGTACCAACCGAAAATGGTGTTATTCTATTGGTTATATAGGCGTTTCACAAATCTTGACGACGTAAATAACGCCCTACAACAGGTCCGAAACTGGTTTTCTGCTAATAATTTAGTATTAAATGGGGAAAAAACCAAGTACTTATATTAGATTTGCTTTACCGAATCCTCAAAGTAGTCATGGGGAAATAGTATTGAACAAAGATAAACTAGAATTCATCGAACGCACAGTTTTCCTGGGGATCACCCTCAACTTAAGGCTACAATGGGGTCCTCATTTAGCATCACTTGCAGGACGGTTAAGTTCAGCAGCATATGCTATCAGAAATATCCGTCAATTTACTGATGTAGGTACCGTGACACTGGTCTATTTTAGTTACTTTCATACTACTATAACTTGCGGTATTTTGCTATGGGGACGGGCTGCAGACACAAAGTTTATTTTCATTCCGCAAAAACAGCCATTATTACAGCCTAATTTACAAACTAAGCCAGCGCAATTTTCTAAGGCATTGGCTCCCAACCTATGGTCCGCGGACCACTGGTGGTCTGCTAGAGCTGAAATATGGGCAACGAGAGATTTAAAATGTCAAACTTATCAACTAACATTATTGCGAACTGATTTTATGTTTTATCCAAAATATTGTATTTTATTATGATGACCAGTGATCTGCATAGGTAGTATGCTATTCCCGGGATTTAGTGATCGTTATCTAAACATGGATATGATATTTTAAGTAAGACAAGTGACAGGCATAATTTCAATACTAGAAATAAGAACAAATTAGATCCACCTCGATTCAGATTGGTAAAATAGGTATACACTTCTTTTATGGGGTATTGTGTTAAATTTTATAACAAAATACCACTCGAATTTCTCCAATTAAGTGAGAGAAAATTTAAAACATGCATAAAACGCACACTATATAGGCAAGCACATACATCATAAACTGAATGATTATATCCTTGATAAAAATGTTGAAATTTTTATATAGTGTGTATTTCTGTTGCCGCTATAACAAAAAATAATTTAAATAAAACTAGAAACGTGTTTTTATGGCGAATTTTCTATTATCGCAAAAAAAAAAAATAGGGTCCCGAAACAAGAGACGTGTTTTTTGGAGTTTATTGCTTGATTATAATAATGGCGATGGTACGGACCCCTTCATGCGCGAGTCCGACTTGCATTTGGCCAGTTCTTTTGTTCTCTTATAATTTATTTATCCTTTCTTTACACGAACGTCTTGTAGTATATTTAACCACCAAAAACATTTTCATGTCAAATGTTGCCAAGACGAGACCATATGACTCGCACTGTCAAAAAGTTATTAGATCTCATGTAGAGCATTTTTTTTATAAAGGGTTACATTATTATTTTACTACATACTTTTTTTTTCAATTTATAATAACAGAGAGCCCCTTTATACATTTTCAGACCTCTGTCTCAAGTTTCAGACCTCTAACGTCAAAATTGCGGAAGTCTCATACAAACCCCTAGTTGGGCGATAAAAGTTATAAGTTTTATATTTTTTGTTGTTGTTTGTGTACTAGCTTACATAACAAATTTCAGCTTTCTAGGACATTAGGAAATACCCTAAGAATGTTGATAATCGTCAGTGAGTTTGTGACGAAATCAGGGTTTTTTAGATATCAATTAAATCTAAAGTATAAGAGCTATGCAATCAAAACTTTCTATGTTTAATAAGTCCGCTATTGACAACATATCCCGAGAATTTTGTTTATCTGGTATAATCCAAACCCAAGTTATAAGGGTTCAAAAATACGACGAAGCGCTTCGAGAAAATGTAGGAAGGTACTTGCGTCTAAGCTTTCAACATCATGTGTCACACACCTACCGAAAGGGCTTGCTACTTGACAAGGACGTTGAATACACGAAGGTACAGTAGGTACCAAATTTGTACGTCTAGATAAGGTAAAGACGAAGCCTTCATATGTGCACGACAATTTATTTATGTGGGTAAAAAGTAGATACCTGTACCCGTGAACAATACCTACAATATTCATTTCTTTAATATATTTTCTTCAACATTCAGCTTTAACTTGAGAATTGATCTGAGGACCTAGCATGAATGTTTTTGACGTAGGTACCTATGGTAACGGAACGTAAAATTTTACTATAACTGTAATACTTGTTTCTCAGATAACATTTATTTTAACTGGATACTATGTTCATATTTTTGTATGATATAAGTGTGTGTATGTCGCATAAAATTAAACCAGAAAACTATGGGTTTTAGTTTTTTATATTCAAAACGTTACTCGTCAAAACATTCTTGATAATCGAAACTCTCGCTCGAAAATCTTTGCATTCCAACTCGGATAGGTTTGATTTTCTTTTGTTCATTAATACTTTAATAGTCATTTTGCTGACTTAATGCAGAAAATCTCAAGAAAATAGTACCTACTTAATAAGAAATAAGAGAGTGCAGAACGCAAGAGCAAGCGAAGCGAGCTCAAAAACTTTTGCACCTTACCTCGGACAGGTTTCATTGCCCCTACAATGTCAAAAAAGGTCATCGAAAGATCGGGTGTCACTCCTAAATGCAGAAAAGCTCGAGAACTAAGGAATTTTTTGCACCCCAGCTCGGAAGGGTTTTATTTCCTTTAATCATTCATACTTAAATTAATTAATTTTGATTTATACAGAACTCTCTTACTTCTTCTCTACTCTTTGATATCAAAGAGTAGAGAAGAAGTAAGAGAGTGCAGAATGCAACAACAAGCGAAGCGAGCTCGTAAAATGTTTGCACCCCACTTCCGACAGGTTTCATTGCATCAAACGTTAAGGGGTGATAGGAACGAGATAAAAACAGTCGACCAACTCGGCTTCTAGTATATAAATGCAACAACAGTTTGTCTCTGCTGTCCGTCCATCCGTCCGGTCGTCCGTCCTTCTGTCTATCAGCGTGCTGTATCTCAAGAACCGTAATAGGTAGACAGTTGAAATTTTCACAGAGTGCGTATTTCTATTGCAGTTGTCCACTGCTGGACATAGGCCTCTTCCAACCCCCTCCGGTTGCCATAATCGCCACGCTTGGCAGGCGGGTTGACAATCGCAGTGTAGCTGATGCAATGTAGGTACAGATAATGCTCACTTGCCGCTTTAACAACAAACAATTAAAATTAATGAATGGCTCCCATACAAGAAATGTGTTTTTTTCGGTTTATGGTAGTGAGTACCTTCGTGTGAGAGTCCCACTCGCACTTGGCCGGTTTTTTGTAAATTTTGAGGTAAGTGGGTATTTGTACCTAAAACTGACAGAATTAACTTTGTTGCTGACCGTAGATATGCAAAAAGCAAATAAAAGTATGCAAATGCAAATAATTTTTAATGGATAAACAAGTTCTTGGTATAACTAGAGGTGACAAGAATTCATTCATAGAATAAACTGTAGTAACATATCTAGGTACCTACTTTTAACCGACTCTTGTGGTAACGTTAAAACAACAAGTTACATTACATCATAAAAAATAAATGCCAGTCTTATGAGTAACAATATAGGGTATTCCTAGTTCGTTTGTGACTTTTCAGCCAAAGTACCTATTTAGGTACATACCTATCGAAAAAGCCATAACAGATAAAAATTGTTTTAGGGATGTAGATAGAGTCGGTTCGAAAATAGTCAGTTGGCCAAATAGCTTTTTTTGGGATACCCAGTCTAAATTTGCAGGCCTACATATTTCAATGTTTTGGGGTCTAAAATGATAGGTCTTAAACGTGCTGCCACTGCCACTGTGCCCAATTAAGGTCAGTTTCGTTAAAATTCTTCGATGCGGTTTAAAGGAATCTACGAAACTCATAGGTAAGTATACAATTTCATAGATTCATCTACCATGCACTTAGTTTCATATATGCCTACTATAGAAATATAAAAAAACAGCAACATTCTTTATTATATCTATGATGCCTACGTATTTTAAAATTACGCTGAAGACGGAGAACTGAGTATTGTGGCATATCTTCGAAGAGGTCCCGCTGGACCTGTCTGCTGGTTCACAGGTCCAGTTCGTTCTTCATCATCAGCCTACGGCAATCCTTTCCTTCAATCCATAGGTAGTTGTCCATTCATCTGGCAACACCTTAGTAACGATTGTTTATTCGCGGTTACTAATAGGTAGATAGGTAGCATCTTCTTATATTCGAGTCGATGGTTAACTTCTTTGATATTTTGGGCCCAGTAGGTGGCGATTACCTATACTCTTTGAACATTTGTCTTCATGATTGACTGAAAAAAATAATACGTACCTACCTATATGAAAGTATGGGTACTTTATAAGCTCGAGCTATCTACTATTTTTCTATGGGTAAGTAGGGATACCTACATGAGGTCAAAGAGGAAAGAGCGAAAGTAGGTAACCGAACCGCAAGTAAAGACGTATTTAAGAACGTTCAAGCTCCACGCGATCATGGTAATATAAATATAAGTATGTACTCTCATATAAATATAGTTAAATAAAAAGACGTGATCAATCCGCCGTACAAAATACGACATTGATAAATAACGGAAATTAACAATCTCTGTTTGACGTTCAAAGGTTAACAAATCCAGCATTTCACAAAACCCTTTCCGATTTGAACATAATATAGTCTTTGGCAGGGAACTACTAAGTATTACTTACAATAAGACCGATTGTTGTAGACAAAGGGCGTAAGGGCCATTGGTTCGACAGCAACCTTTCTGTTCATTTCCTATTCACATTATTAAAACACTTCTGGTCGAGATAAGCGATGTTAATGTAGGTAGCGGCACCTAAAAAACCATTTGTATAAGTAGGTAGATAACTAATTAGCTTCGTAGGTACTTTGGAACACAAAAAAATATTTGAGTGCGACGTTGTTAAGGAAAACTTTGGACGTTTCCTTATGAAACTTTCCGGACTAAGTCGAAGACTAATGCGATGCGACGTCGCCGTCGTCGCAAGCGCAATACTTTAGGTAGCTACGTGTGTCAGCCCTTAGCTACATGGGGCACTGCATCACAAAACGATGAGTGGCTACTTAATTAATGTAGGTACCCTGAACACTTACTAGCTAGGTATTTTTGCTAAAAAAAACTCCATGGGTTATTTTTACTAATAGGTAGATAGGTAGCATCTTCTTATTTTCGAGTCGATGGTTAACTTCTTTGATATTTTGGGCCCAGTAGGTGGCGATTACCTACACAACAGTCCCGGCTTAAGAGCCAGAAGTTTTCTTTGTTGCACAGAGGCCATCCAAGACCTTCCACCGAATGTGAGAACTAACCTGTGGGAAAAACATCATCCACCACCACCCGACAACTTGAAACCCCAGGAACATCTGCCAGCTGGGCGTGATCTGCAGTGGCCTATATGAAAAGCACTGAATCGGTTGCGGTGCACAATTGCAATTGCAGACACAACCTGGAAAAATGGCCGTTTCATAGACCTGTCGGTACACAATGTGAGTGCGGTGCTCCTGTTCAAAACATGAGCCACACTTTGGAGTGCCCCAAGTGCCCATGCACTTGTAGTTTGGGGAATTTGATGAATACCACCGACGCTGCAATAAGTAGCATTAGGATGTTCAACATTCTTAAGTTTTCGTTAATATTCCTAAGGCAATTTTCTTACCTAGCTACGCATCACAACGAACACCTTATGAGTACCTATACTCTAAAATCGTTAATTGCTGTGTAATTAATAGGTAGCATCTAGTTAATAAGTTGTTAAAAATACGACACATGCTTAGAGTTCAGCTCACGTACATAGGTGCCAACTCAAGACATTTAAACTTAAGTATATTGTATAGGTAGCATGGGTACCTACAATTTCATCACTACCAGTTACTAGGTATGTAGGTACTATTACTTGATGCCTCGTTCACAGTAGATAAATATACAGTAAAACATCTTCATACAAACGTGCCGCTCTCGGTTTGAATGTGTGCGTGCGCGCCGCGCGCCATGTCGGCACGCGATTTCACGCACACGCTAGCATAATATATGGGGAAATAAGGTGGCGGCAGTGCGGGCTGTGCAGCGCGACTGTGAGCACGCGCGTACGCTACATGACCGCTTGCGTTCGTCAACTCTCGCCGGCGCGGGCGGCGGACACTTGTCGTAAATTACGAGTATCATGACTTCAAAAAGAGGAAAAAAATATTGTAGTGTTTTCGGGTGCCTCAATAATGATTTCGCAAACCCGGACTTATCATTCTTCATACTTCCTACTCAACCAGAAATGTAAGTACCTACTTATACTTAAATATTATTAGAAAATATGGTATTGTATTGTTTATTTCACAGTTTATTTGCTTTATTAAGAGCGTAGCCGAGTCGCATTTTTCTGAATACTATGTTTAGAGCTAAAGTTTATTTTAAGAAGTCTAGTTTTACTATAAAATAGAGGATTGAGTACGAAACATCGTTTTGGTAAACATATTTTTCGCGTAGGTATAGTTGTAATAAGGACAATTTCACAATAATTAATAAATAATAATAAAGCGTTCCGGACGTGCAGAAACAGGAGAAAAATTTTCTCGGTATCAAATTTGTAACTTAGTATAATAAATGTTATGTGAATAAAAGCTTTTTATTTTTACTAAATTTATAAATTGGTAAAATATTCAATCATAATATGCTTTTTATTTTATAAATTTAGATCAAGTGCTGCTTGTTCGAAAATATTAACTAAAAGTAAAAGTGACAACCCTGGGTATCAACGCAAGAGTAGGCTAATAACTCGGCGGGCGGCCTTAGATAACCTACTGTATATTTATCTACTGTGCCTCGTTGGTCTGGTGGTCACAAACGCGACTGTTGAGCAAAGTGGGTTCGATTCCGAGGTCGAGCAAGTAATTAAGTTTTTCTTACAGACTTAGGACTTTTATATTACTAGCTCTGCTGTAAGTAGGTACCTTTTTTATTTTATTTTGTAACGATTGGAACTCATCAGACTTCTGCTCTGGGCGGAGCGGAAAGGAGCGTCAGACTCTTATCTACTGACCAATACCCATCCGTGTTCCTCTCAAAATGCCCTTTGCTTTCCAGGGCCGCAGTGGCTCTTTCGAACAAATTCCGCAATCCTGAAAATAAGTATCTACCTACACCTCTGTCGAACCTTCGGGGATACAAGAGTGAATAACATGTTATTATGATTCAAATACTTAGGTCCAGATTCTAGAACGAAAATTATTTAAAAAATTATTGTGATCAATTTTCAAACGCGCGTCATCGAGCCGTGATTGGTTAAATGATCTTGCAACAGCCAATCGTATCACTTGACTCGCATTTAATCATTTATGACGGGTAAGATAATTATTTTACAGAAACTGAGAGTAGGTAAGTCCCTGACGATGAATTTTATTTAAGTAGGTACACAAACCAACTGAATAACTGCGCTTCATCATAGTTAAAATATGATTAACTTCACCATAATGCATGGCAAATATTATTACCGTAGGTACTCTAATACCTACAGTCTACAATTTATATTGCATAAGGAAATTAGCTTAAGTGCATGCCACCAAGCCATATTTTTCCTATGAGTAGGTAGGTACCTATCTCCTACTGCTGCCTACCTACTCAAGATGAAAAATTTGAGGAAATAAAAAATAAAAGGAAGTAAAATGGGAAACGGCAGACTTACAATAGACATTACTTTTATTTTATAACAATAAAATTTAAGTAATAATTTATTATCTTTCAAGTTTATCACATTATTATAAGCTGTTGTAAATCACCATTTCCCTCTTTTAATTGATGAAACAGTAAATTAAATCAACTACGTAGGTACTTACTGCGGGTAACTTTAATAACTTATGTAGGTACTTAGGTAGTAATTTCCGCAATCGTGATGTAAAAGGTTTTACTGACCAACGGTGGTCCAGATAACTTGTAGGTAGTAAAAACGATTCGAAAAGTTGTGAACGTCAGAATCGACGGTCAGCACTCGTATTTAGCTTTGAAATTGTGCCTAAAAATTACTTATCAGTTGCTTATATGTATTTGCTTAGATACCATGATGCGAGAATTGCTTAAATACCTATATTATGAAATGTTTTAACGTAGGTACCTATATTATAAGTTATGAGTTAAAGTAATTAAAACATTTAAGATTGACCGTCCTTATCCTTATGCCTGAATGGCTGGTCAATCTCTGAAGAGTAGTAGATAAGTTAGGTACCTACTATGTGGAATTACTGAAACTTACTGAGGCAAAGATTACTCATTAATTTCTTATTCCTAAATAAGCCTAGACCCTATTATTCTTTCCAAGCTAGCCAAGAGTTTAAAAGTCCCCTTTTTTAAGGATGGGAAATTATCAAATGACTTCTTCCGCTCTGGGTGGAGCGGAAGGGCGGGTCAGACTCTTACTGACTGAAACCCATCCCTGTTCCTTATAAAGCCTTTTGCGTTCCAGGGCCGCGGTGACTCTTTCAAAATCAAAAAAATCAAAAATCAAAATCAAAATCCTCTTTATTGTGGACTATAGGTATGCATCATAAATACA